>CAJUYG010001580.1:0-29690 GCA_910591675.1 Galerucella calmariensis | reverse complement strand
CACCACCATGGGATATATTCAATTTTTTCCACTACTAGCTAAATTTCAGACAAAAATTAAGTATTACTCACAAACGCACCACAAGAAGTGTTCACCTCGTCGTCCGACTGACAAGTACATTGTTAGTTTTCGATATATTATGAACGTACTCGTTATGTCATCAGTAATTTTTGGTTGTGCGCGAATTTCAACTTTTCATTCAAATAAATCTATCTTGATAGGTAATTTCAAGCAGCCAATATTTTAGAGACAATCTCCTGGGTATACATAATTATGTTGCACACGTTTTTATTGAACTACCATCACTGAATTCTCAAAATATTTGGATTTGTTCATGAGTGACTTAGGTTGATAATAGAAAAAATTAAAAACCACTAAAAGAGAAATTCAACTTCTCAGTTGGCTAGAAGAAGCAATATCAACTTCACAGCTAGTAATGGAGAAACATTGTTATTGCATTTATGCATAGGTACTCACAATAACTAATTAGTGAGAAGGTTGTACTTTGTTTTCCACATTATTTGTTGATAGCGGGTTCTGTGTTACTCAGATATAGCCAAAGATCAGGACATCAAGTTTGCTTCTATATTCATTCCTAATATACAACATTATCGCAGAAAATCCATTTTCACATAGGCATGTTGTCGTAAATGACATTGGGAATTTTAAAGCGTGTTTTGCAAGAGAAGGGTGATCAACTTTTCACCTAAAATTCATCAAGGCTGCAGTCCTTAAACTATAAATTCAGTTCACAATCACAAGACAAATCAATGAGTTTCTCTTGTTCTGTTGCAATTGAATCCCTGGCGGGCCATTCGGATACAAAGTAGTTTCCTGTACTCATTAAACTGCTTGATTGATTTATCACAATGAATCTTCAAATTCAACAATACATAAAAACATTAATTTTATTATCTACAACGAAGCTTTTTGAAGTTGGAAAACGTTTATTCGACTTATTTTCAAGACTTGATTCCACAAGTTTGAATTATTTTTATGAAAGGCTTGACGCCAGAACGAGTTGTATCAGATAGGGACCAAAAATTATTCAGTTACTAGTTAATCTTGACAACAGTAGCTGGAACGCTACCGAAACGTCGAAATAAAAAATAAAAAACTTTATTGTGGTTCGATTTCCCAAAAAATAGGAGAAAAAAGAATAAGTAATGCCAAACGGAACGTACAGAAGATAACGAGTTGTATGTTTTTCTTGCAAACCTAGACTCAAATAGTTGAATCTACTAAATATATCGTCTAATTGGCACAATCAAATTTTGTCAGTAAACTTGTCTGCTCAGTATTTTGTTAGGATAAATATATTTGAACTTCCGAGCGAACCTCATGTAGTCCGGATAGCACTTTTCCTCTTGATAACCATCTCATCTCTGTATGTAAAAGCAAACTGTCGTGAATACTTCCCATTTCCGAACATAAAAGCACAAAAGCCGGAAGAGTCTTGAATTCAAAGTTCTTGATCTACTAGAATTCACTACTTTAACAGCGTCGTTTTAAGACTTATTTTCAATTTTTTTCTTATATTAATATTAAACTGCATCAACCGCCTAGGGTTATTAGCAGTGGGATAATACATATAACATGGTTGAAATTAACAATAAAATACATACAGTTATGTGCTAGATAGCTCAAATATTAAAACAAAGATAAGTTTGGTTGAGGAACTCCAATATGTTTTTGATGTTGCAATTTTCACTTAGCATGTTCTCTGACGGTCCTTTGATACCGTGCTGTTCTCAATGTGATTTACATTTGGGATACTGCATTAATATGTGTAATACACTTATTTGCACATTACACATGTCACTTATTATGGGTGAATTGTCTTTGGAGAGTAAATGTTGGTGGGTGAGTCGTGTGTGACCTATTCTAAGCCGTGTGAGAATCGGCTCTGTCCTTTGAGTTATTGGCAGGGTAGTCCATGGTTGAGGAGATTTCTTGATTTCTCTCAGTTTGATTGAAAAATGTGTCTAAAGCTCTTTCCAGTGGTCGCCGACTTTCTTCCTGAAAGTTATTTTCAAATCTGAGCAGGGAATTGAGGATTCTGCGAGTGGTGAGGTGTTGTTAGTGGCTGTCCGCTTAGCGGCTCTATCTGTTTTTGTGTATCACCGCAAATAATGATATGTACCACAGGCTGAGAACCGCTGCACCAGTGCATTAAGGAAATATTATATCCCAATAGAATATACCTCCTCAACTGTAGCAGAGAGCGGCATCAAGAAGACATTTTCCCAAAAAATTCCAGAATTTCTAGAGGGTGAACCCAGTACCAGTACCGGAAGCTTCTTAGTCCGGAGAAGAGCTGTTTAATGTGAAGATCCTGATAAGTGATGAGACATCCACAAGTAGAAATAACAAAAATTGGAAAAATTAGGGGAAATAAGGTTTTGTATATCACTGGGAATTATAAATTGTTTTAGCTGCGATGTTAAAATCGGAATCAACTAAAAAGAAGTGAAATTGTACCTAGTTTAATTTTATATGAAAACATATCTCATATCGATTGTAGAAATAATGTGTGCGACACGAGCAAAAAGCATATTTGTTGCACTTAGCTCTCAGCATTTGTTGCACTAGCTACTCAAATAACTATGTCCATCATCACAAAAGCCACGGATATATCGATAGGTAAATCATCTTCCTCCCACAAATTTTCGCCGATTGTAGTCAGCCTGAAGGCTTACATTTTGAAATTAGTCGCAATTATACAGAGTGTTCCAAAACTCCGTGCTAGTTGAATACAGGGTATCCTATTTGTAAAAATGTACCTTTGATGTGACACAGCGTGTTGGAGCTAATTTCAAAATATAATCCTCCAGGCTAGAGATACAATCGGTTGATCTTTCATCCAAATATCCCGGAGGATTTTCAAGATGTTGGACTTTATCGCACTTCAGAATCACTCTGTGTAACATATGCACATATAGTTTTTTTTTTCGTATAATGAAACTGTAGATGAATATTACATAGTAATTCAAGTTTATGAAGTAGTACTTTTTCTCACAAATGCAAAAATTAAAAGAAGAAGTGGAAATAGAAAATACAAAGAAGACACTTTATGCAATTGTTGCATACCATATTTTCATACAGCCCCATACACTTAATAAAATCAAAATAGTGATATTTCGATTGAACTCCTCCAATAAATTACAACTGATGAATGCATAATAACTGAATTTGAAAATGCACTCAATAATATTAAGAGAAATTAACAGCTTTATTATGATTTTAGTTTTATTTCACACTGTGAAAAATGAAAAACCAATTGTTTGGTTGACTGATGTGAATTTTTGATCCAGTAGCGTTTGTTTGTGTTTGATACAAGAATGAAGCTTTATTCAGTTTCCTAAATATTCTTCAACCCTTCCCTGGTTCTCTTTAAAAACAATTTGTATAATCTAGTATCACATCTATTAACTTTCAATTTGGACTTTAATGGCTTTGTTTGAGTGCTTGGTATATCTTGAAATGGGTAACACGTGTGGAAGGTTTCAAGTCCACAGAGGACAAGCATTGGTTGAATCAAAATGACTTGTTTCTTAGCGGTCTAAGAGACAACAACAAATTCATTTTTCCCCATTACGAGTAAGTGCTTTCGTCAAGGATTTTATTTTATTTCTGAGTTACGAAATGGAAGGAAACCTGCACATAACTGTTTGTGTGTAGTTTAAGGTAATTCATAAGTGTCTCGTACATACTTTTATGTTTTCTTCACTATCATGAAATTTATGTAATATAAAGAACTAGGAACTGAACAAAAAGCAGTTCGAGGTGATATGTGTCATAATTGATTTAATAGATGAGGCTTTTAAATGATGTGGATCCGTACTAAATGGTGGAATGAAACCACCCAATTAGTTGAATTCTGTATTATATTGAACTTAAAGTTGTGACGCGTTTCGCTAACACTGTAGCTTTCTTAAACTAACATATTTGTTGCTTGAAATTACCTGTCAAGATAAAATTATTTGAATAAAAATGCCATTATTTTAAAATTCGCGCTTAACCAAATATGACTGATGACATAATGGGTACGTTCATAATATATCGGAAACTGACAGTGTACTTGTCAGTTAGACGACGGGGTAAACGCTTCTCGTGGTGCGTTTGTGTTAGGTTTGGCTAGTAGTGGAAAAAATTGTATACACTTTATGGTGGTGAAGACAATTATTATTTACCGAGCACCAAGATTATTTCGCGAGGGGCTTTGCCCCGAGCGGAATAAGGTGCGAGGTAGGAGAGTATATACTATAATTTATACAGTGCCTTGATACTGAATTTTACGGATATTGGCAATAATATTATGATCTATTTACATGGGAATAGAAAGACGTTCCATGTTTTATTTCCTTATTTATAATTAATTATTTAATTTAGAACAAGATTAATCCAAATAGTGGATATTTTGAACAGTCCTATACGTCTCCATTCGATTTTTATATAATGTTGGAAGTAGGTTTAAATAGACCGCCACTTACATCCTCCAGGCTGTTCGAATTGAAGAATGTGTTCACCTGAATCAATTAGAAGCGATGCCGAAGTAGGTCGGAACGAGTGATCTGTGTAGTCTTCTGGAAGCAGTAAGCTTAAATATAGCGCAATTAGCGATGGAATTGTGGAAAAAGTGCTTATACCAACTTCTTGTTTTAAACATTGGCTATTTCTATATCGCACCTTTAGAAAAACAGTAGCACAAATGAAAATTCGTTAACTGTTTAGCAAACGCATTTAAAGTTGAATTCATTTTTGGCTTTTGGTAGTAAATAGGAAAACAGTTATAAGAAGTTGGGTTCAAAACTATGGAAATTCTAAGTATGTGTCTCTTATACGAAATGTTGATATTTTTGGTTTTCTTGTGAATCCTATTGTTAATCCATGAAACTTTGGAAAAGCTACAAATGTGTCATTGTTCCTTTAACATTGAAAAAAATGTGGGATAGAATTTGTACTCCATGGAAAATGAACCCAAAACAATTCAAAATAACCCAAAATTTTGGAGAAAGTATTATAAAAGGGTTTATACCATTTTGGAAGAGAATTATTGTTCATTAACTTAAGTGGATTTTCTTTTTTTTTAGAAATACGAAGTGTACACTTGCTTCAGTGGGGTTTTTCCTGATTGAACGAGCGTTCAAATTTTCTATTTACTGACAGCCATTTGCTACTATATCTAGTTTTGTGTGGGTGAGTAACAGCTGCTAGCTACCACATCATAGGTAAATCCGCTATCTAGCGCATATAAGACAAGCTAAAACTATGCCTTTGTTGTACCGGATAGAGTTGAGCCTCAGGAATAATTTGACATGATCAACTCAGTACTCGCAATTGTGTTACTGTTTCTCCAAATGTGCGATTGTTAGAAAGAAATGGATGCTAGCTTCGTTTTTCGCTCTCAGATAGGCAAACTTCCGATACAAATGTATAAGATTGATGTTTGTGCCGGATTTTTGAATAAACGTTGAATGCCAACTTGTTTAAGTTTTTGAATCTGGAATAGTGATGTGTAGAAATTCTTTCTCATTTTAAATGTCATCGCATTCCATATCATACAACTTTTCTCTTCGACAACTTCCATCTATCCCCAGTATTAACGTTCCCAAAAATGTATAAGTGGGAAGCGAAAAATAAAGCAACCAGTCAAAACTTTTACCTTCAGAATTAAATATTTGTCGACTGGTGCATTCAATAGAAACTTGGACGTGTATTAGATTTCTAAGTTTTGTACTCAACCGACTATCATTTCAAAAGTGCTATTAGCATAAAATATTCAGATTTTCAACATTCATGTCTCTGAAAAAAATTTAAAGGTTACGTCATATCCAATCCACGTAACATTTCCAATAACCATCTTGAAAAAAGATAAATTCCCTTCCCCCTCCCTTCCGTAAATACTTATATACTCAGCTTTAAGAAAATCCTACATGTTCATTGTCCTGTCCATTCTTTCATCACAATAGTGTTATATTATTACAGTTGATCTCACTTGTAATCGAATTATTATTATTATATTATTGTATCTATTTCACTTTAAATGTTTCCTTTGTACTTGAAACAAGTGTTCAATCACTTATCAAGATTTCTTTATTCACATGGTATTCTTAGTTTCTTATTGTATTGCATTACTGTATTATTGAAAATCTGAATAAACTACTACTACTACTACTAATAATAATAACGTTATAATCATTAGAGGTGTCTTTTAGTTTAGAATATCTGGACCATAACGTGGAAGACTTAAATGTCCAAGACCTTTATTCAAAAAAGCTATTAGCACCCGCTCTGTGAAGCTATGGATATTGTTCCATTTCATAAAAGTGTTGTAATCGACATAATTTCTTTTGGATTTCTCCGGCAGCTGATTGAATGTGTCCAAATCCGGCTTTACCATGATATTTTAGAGAGAGGATAATCTTATTCCAAAACTCATATCACTATCCATAAAAAAAATACTAGTTATCGCATATACTGAGAAGCAACAATTAATCTCTGTGCTATAGCCCCGACGAATATT
Source organism: Galerucella calmariensis (assembly GCA_910591675.1). Classification (NCBI taxonomy): domain Eukaryota; kingdom Metazoa; phylum Arthropoda; class Insecta; order Coleoptera; family Chrysomelidae; genus Galerucella; species Galerucella calmariensis. The sequence continues at coordinate 23,164 of CAJUYG010001580.1, read as the reverse complement.
GAATTACACTTCAAAGTCAAACGGGGTTAATATATCTACAAGATATCTTCTGTAAGTTCCTTCTGGCATTATTTATTATTTTTTTCTCCTATTTTTTGGGAATCAAACCACAATAATATTTTTCATTTTTTCATTCCGACGTTTCGGTAGCGTTCTAGCTACCTTTGTCAAGATTAAATATTAATAAAATAATTTTTGGTCCCTATTTGTCATAAAATATTTTATTTTATTTTATTTTACCAAAGATGTGATCTACTATGAATGGACCTTAAAATTTGACAACAAAGTTTTGTAGTCTTAAACTTCAAAATATTATTGATTGTCTAGTTGTCATATTTTTTTTGTTGTGTCAGATAGGGACGAAAAATTATTTTATTATTATTTAATCTTGACAAAGGTAGGGAACATGAATGTATTTGATGGTGCGAAGAAAATTGAAAAAATAAAGATGTCTCTGAGAAAATAGACGAAGCCACAAATAAAATGTCGAGTGAGAAAATTCAATTTAACAGGGGAGATCAACAGATCGTTAACGAAGCTACGAGCTGCATTGCACTAGAGGTCATTGATATAGTATTCGATTGGATGAATGAGGTGAACAAAAATAAACAACCAAACTTAGATAAAGGTATATGGGTGAAAGCATTTAAGGACCAGAAGGATAAACAAACTACAATAGAGCGAAAACTAGATGAAATAAAAAAGATAAATGAACAAAGTAAAGACACTACGATAATACAAGGACTAAAGAAAGAAATAGAAGGAATGAAAAAGGAAATCAAGGAAATGAAAGAATAATTAACAGATGATAAGGAAAGAAAAACACATACAAACAGGGCACACACAAAAACAGACAATATAAACGAACAAGTCGACTAGATGGAGACAGGAGTCGAAGAAGAGAATATCGAAACCGAAGGGGAGTGGAAAACACAAAGATCTAAGAGAAGAAAAACAAAAAGAACTTAAGCTGAACTAGCCAAAAGAAACAGTACAACAGAGAAAAACACAAAAGAGAACCAAATAAAGTGTGGAAAACGCCGATACGCAAACAAGGGTACGAAACAATAGTTAGGATAGAAAACAACGAAGATGATAAAACCCTAGAGCCAAGGCAATTACTGAACAAACTTAGAGCACAAATAGATAGACATGATTTACAAAAAGACTTTACTAACGTTAGGCTAACATATAGTGACTAAAGAAAGAAATAGAAGGAATGAAAAAGGAAATCAAGGAAATGAAAGAATAATTAACAGATGATAAGGAAAGAAAAACACATACAAACAGGGCACACACAAAAACAGACAATATAAACGAACAAGTCGACTAGATGGAGACAGGAGTCGAAGAAGAGAATATCGAAACCGAAGGGGAGTGGAAAACACAAAGATCTAAGAAAAGAAAAACAAAAAGAATTTAAGCTGAACTAGCCAAAAGAAACAGTACAACAGAGAAAAACACAAAAGAGAACCAAATAAAGTGTGGAAAACGCCGATACGCAAACAAGGGTACGAAACAATAGTTAGGATAGAAAACAACGAAGATGATAAAACCCTAGAGCCAAGGCAATTACTGAACAAACTTAGAGCACAAATAGATAGACATGATTCACAAAAAGACTTTACTAACGTTAGGCTAACATATAGTGGCTCAGTTATAGTAAAAAGCAGAGACAAAGCTGAACAAATTAAATTCTACAATACACTACATAACAAAGAAGGTATAAAAGTCAAGCAAATAGGGGAAAGAAACCCTATGCTGAGAATGGCAGGAGTACTTGCAGGCTACACAAACGAAGAAATAATAGACGAGCTATTGACACAAAACGGCGATATAATAGGAAATATGGACAAAGAAGACATTAAAACACTAAAAGTGATCACCAAAAAATCATGTAGGGATACCAGGAAAGAGAACTGGTTTTAGAAATGAATTCGAAGTTATTTAAATATCTAATCAGAAAAGAATCAATATATCTTGACCTCATGAGAGTTCATGTAAAGGAGTATATTGATATAACAATTTGTTATAACTGCCGCGGTTTCGGACACACGGCCAAACACTGTAGATGGGATACTAAATGTATCAACTGTGGGGGAGATCACACAAACAAAGAGTGCGTACAAGAAGCTTTAAATTGTATCAACTGTGAGAACATGAAATACCAGGAAAGAAAACATTCAGCAAATGACAGAAACTGCCCGGTATATAAAAGAAGAGAAGAGCTAGAAAAGAGGCGTACAATGTACTCACCATAGGCCTAAATATAATACAATTCAATGCAGGACGAGGTATTCAAGCCACTGAACAACTAATACAAACAATGATAGAACACAATATAGACATGGGACTCATACAAGAACCTGGACGGAATATATGGCAAAATAAATCATACACCACAATTGCAAACGATCAGACATCAAAAGCCGTTATCCTAATACACAACAGACATCTAACCAACGTTACATTGTTACGACAAAGAACGAACACAAAAGTCACGACCATTCACTTTAGAAATGGCAAAGACAACATGACTTCCAAAACTCATATCACTATCCATAAAAAAAATACTAGTTATCGCATATACTGAGAAGCAACAATTAATCTCTGTGCTATAGCCCCGACGAATATTGAATTACACTTCAAAGTCAAACGGGGTTAATATATCTACAAGATATCTTCTGTAAGTTCCTTCTGGCATTATTTATTATTTTTTTCTCCTATTTTTTGGGAATCAAACAACAATAATATTTTTCATTTTTTCATTCCGACGTTTCGGTAGCGTTCTAGCTACCTTTGTCAAGATTAAATATTAATAAAATAATTTTTGGTCCCTATTTGTCATAAAATATTTTATTTTATTTTATTTTACCAAAGATGTGATCTACTATGAATGGACCTTAAAATTTGACAACAAAGTTTTGTAGTCTTAAACTTCAAAATATTATTGATTGTCTAGTTGTCATATTTTTTTTGTTGTGTCAGATAGGGACGAAAAATTATTTTATTATTATTTAATCTTGACAAAGGTAGCTGGAACACTACCGAAACGTCGAAATAAAAAAATAAAAACATTATTGTGGTTTGATTACCAAAAAAAGAAAAAAATAATTTCCACAAGATATTTAACAGCCATTCTGGTTTGCAATTAGAAAGCACAACATAACTTGTAGACGGATTTCGGCGTATCTGCGCCTCATCAGTACGAAGTATATATTCTTCGTCCGCGAGCTCGAAGTGCCTAATCACGACCTGAGGAAGACACCAAAATCACAATCAATACATGTCCTACAGTAACGGAAGTGTGAAGGTTATGACAGTATCGACATTCTCATCTCCAACCGCAAACCAAAATTCGAAGATTACGCCGAAACCGGTCTACAAGTTATGTTGTCCCCTCTAATCGCAAACCAGAATGGTTAGTGTTATATATATTTTAGATATGCCAACCTTGTTTGACTTTGAAGTGTAATTCAGTACCCGTCGGGGCCTATAGCACGGGAAGTAGTTGCTGCTTTTTAGTTGAACGGTCAGTGTTTTCGAAAAATATTTTTCAAAACTCATAGTGATAGAATAATCAATATTCTGCGATATCTATTGGTGACGTGCTTTATTAAATACGACAATATTACAGTAAACTGAAATAATACTTCAAGATGATAATATTACTAGGTACAACTACTGAATAATGTGAGATAAATCGAATTATTGATGTGTGATGACACAGTAAAGGGCAATTCGATTTTTTTTCTCCCATAGATATATGAACAAATCGAACTAATTGATTGTATTGGCTCATGGAAAGCGTGAAAAGAATTTAACGTACGTATCATGAAAAAGCTTCTATATAACAAAGGCTCAAAATGCCTGTATTTCGAGACGTTCTTCAAAAATGTTGATAATGAATATCAATATTCAGTCATGGTATTTTCTTAACGCTTTTCAAGACATTTTTCCGAAACTATATCTTAAATAATACATAGTATATTATACACTAAGGTGGTGGAGACTATTATTATTGAACGAGCACCAAAACTATTTCGCGGATGGCTTTGCCCCGAGCGGAATGAGGTGCGAGGCTTATAAAAGTCTTCACCACCGTGCTGCATATACAATTTTTCCACTACTAGCCAAATTTGATAAATTGGAAATAATTGCCATTATACACTATTTCATTGCTAAAATATTACTTACCAAAGGATCTTTAATGGGAGAACGGTACATATAAGCTTCTTGATTGTTGTTATTACAATTTAAACATACACAAATATAATACCATTATCAGTGGTAGTGCGTTCACAACACAAAACCTTGAGTGTAAGAGTTAAACTTGGATACAAACTGAGTATTCAAAAGACATTTAATATATACTCCACACTCTACACCATAACGCACCACAAGGAACGATAACCCATGCGTCGTCTGACTGGCAAGTACACTGTCTATTTTTGCTTCATATATTATGAACGTACTTCTCATGTTATCAGTCATTTTTGGTTAAGCTCTAATTTCAAACTAATAGCATTTCCATTGAAATAATTTCAAATTTATAGGTTATTTCAAACAGCAAAATCTCCTGGGTATACAACATTATGTTGCACAAAAATGTTAATGAACTACTATCCCAGGATTCTCAAAATATTTGAATTTGTCCACTATAGATCTGATAGAGAAACAATTATCAACCACCAATAGAAAAATTCAACTCCTCAGTTGACTAAAAGAAGCAATAATTGTGAACTTCACAGCTAGTAGTGGAGAAACAATCTTCTAATAATTGAATTCTTCAATTGTTCAATTGATACACTGTTACTCAATTCATAATCCCAACCTTCAATATAAAAATAAAGCACATCGTGATCCAAATAAACGCGGTCCATCAGAAAAACACAATCCTCTTTCTCCGCTACTAGTCTGAGATCGAAGCCGCATCAGTTCGTTGATCGGAACTAATTCTCAAATATTTTTGATGAAAAGTACAAAACCAAACCAGCTTATGAAAAATATGCAATCCACTCAGCTTATCAAATTTCTCAAATAAGGAAAGGAGTAAGTGAAAACCAATGCTCCACCGTCTCTAATAAAATTTGTGGATGGAATAGAAATATGAAACTTGGAGAAAGACCGACTAATCAATTGAAACTATAATACGAATAGTATAAAAAATTGTTGGAAACGTATTAAAATTACAAAACAAAATTTCAAGTTTCAACAAGGCCAGATAAATGGAAAATGGAAAACAATGGAAGTAATTTCGAGCTATCAAAACATTTGAAAAAGTTCTTCATAAATATTGGGATACTAATCCAGTGAATAAAGGAAAATCCGACATTTCAAGTTTCTAAACAAGTTAGTCTTCACTGCATGTTGCAATCTCTTACTTATATGAAAATCATTTTCCAGCTGAGAGATAATAAATCCCAGGATTTAACAGTATAGGAGCCAAAACAAAACAAAATTAGTTTCAAAATACAAAGCAGATCCTTTTTATGCATAAATAATAAAAATCTGAACATGCTGATTTTTTAAGTCTTTTTATTGTAAGGTCCAGGATATTTGAGATGAACAATTTAACTACAAAATCATTAAAATATTCTGTTAATAATAATAATACTTTTATTGCTCTTAAAACAAAATAGTTTCAGCGACTGAGCGAATAGCGACTTAATTTGGGTAGCAGCTATTCAGAAGCGAGTAGGAAAACACTCCCGTTTAAATATATGAATAGGTGTCTTGGCGAATAAGTCGTCGCTACTTTTTCGCGGCTACTAGCGACTGGCGAATGTGGAGGAAAACGTACCTTTAGACATTTAGACATCCGCTCTCAGCTCGTTGATAAAGTTTCGATAACCACCACTGTACGTTTGGCTTGTGTGTACTTGACTCTGCAGTATTCTTTGCGTTACTGATCAGTCTTCGCCTTGTTTAAAAACCTGTAGTAGGATCAGATTCAACAAGAATTCCATTGCACTTGTGGGAATTATTTTCATGGTTCCCGTGATACGAAAGCAAGCAAGCCTTTTTGTGCTACTCAATAGGCTTATAGTTTCCACTTGCAGTGTCTTTGTCCAACCACACTACTTATCTATAGTATATCATTTGTCTAGCAGCCCGTGTGTATAGCCATTGGGTCATTTTTGGGATAAGTCTCCAGTTTTTCCGACATATTCCGCATTATTTTCAACTCAAAAGCACGTCAAGAGTATGTTACAGTAATAAAGACTTTTTGGATTTGTCAACAACTTATAGTGATTGTAAATAAATCAGCCAAACATGTAGATTAATTGCTAAACGATATCCACATCTCCCAATAGCTAATAAAATACCATTCATCGTTCACTCCAGGATTGTAAATCAAACGGTTTATTTCGTCCATCAATTCAACCATAAAACCTGAAGTTGATAATAAAAACAATCAAATTACCGTTTTATAATTTCACTTTCAACTGCTCCACTACATGAAGCTGGAAGAGAAGTGGGTTTTGTATGTGACAGTTCGTCGTATCGTTAACAAACGTGAATGGCGTAAGTATACATTTTCCTACGTTTAGGATTTGAAAAAAATCGCCTTACCTAGAAAAGTTGAGTTTTTTGAGTGGGCTCTTATTCTAAATCAAGAAGATACAAATTTTTGAGATAATATTATCTAGACTGAAAAGGTGGAACTAGAGATAACAACAATGATTGTGAGTATATTGAAAGTCTCCAAATAAGTACTACTATGCCTACAAAATCACATTGAACATATTATTTATCGTTATAAAATTATTGTAGATATCAGCGACATTTTTGTATGTTCCTTGTTTTGTTTATTTTTGTTAATTTTTTGCGAAAATCAATCTCAATAAATTTTTATATTTTCAATTCAACGTTTTTGTAGCGCTCCAGTTCTATTCAGTTCATTTCTAATAGCTGAAAAAAAAAAGAAATTAACGAAGGGAAAATTGTTATCAGCGTGGATATAGATAAATTAGTGGTAAAATGCAAAAACGGGAATTTTGTAAGCTGAATTCGAAATTACTGGACGGATAGGTATTAGAAATTCAAAACCAACTGTGGATGCTCAGGAAAACTTCCACAGGGTAGTGTGTTGGGACTGTTATCATTCATATAGTATATTAATGATTCATATGCATACTAACAGCATAATCTCGTCAATTTCTTTGCCCATAATACTTTGATATCTGTATTTGATGAAACGTATCTTAAACTAGTAAATATCATGACTAATGAACAAGACATTAAAAATGAATGGTTGATGGAAATCAATCGAAGTTAAATGAACAAAAAATAAATGAATGATACTAGGTTCAAAGATCTAATTTTAGGCAAGGTCAATGGGTGATTGAAATTCATAATAGTGTAGTGGAACACGTGGATGAAATGAATTATTTGTGAGTTAAATTAGATCCTCAGCTCAGATTTCACGACGATATTGATTTTTTGTATAAAACAATAGGAAAAAAGTTGGATATTTATTTGGAGTTGGTAGAAATCTTTGGTACAAAAAACTGGTGTATAATACTATCATCAATCCACATTTTATCTATTATATGTCTCTTTCAATATCTTGTCCCAATGAGAATATTCATAGACTTTCCAAATTCAGGCAGTACATATCTTACCACGCACAAACAAATATACTTCAATTAATCATTTTATTTTATGAATGCATCACAGCTTATACGGGACTCAAATTTCTTAACAATTTTTAAAATCGTTGATAATACTTGAATAAAAGTATCTTCGGATATGCATTACAACTAAAAAACAATAGATAATTTCCAAATTGGAGAATTTTACTCTACAATAATGGAGAGAACATTATTTATAGATTGTTAACGTAACTGATGTGGCAGATTTTTACAGGTTTATTGAAAGTTGGTTGTCAAACGAATAATGGTTGTAATGCTTAGATGCATAGCGTCTGCCACTGTAAATAAGTATAATTCAATTTATAAAATACGAGTAATATCACAAGCTGATAACCTAACCTACCGATAAAAACATTCAACTTCATGAATTCAAATATTTATTATTGGAGCGATAAAATGAAACAATTTGATTTAGAAAACTCAATTATATTTTAACTAATAATCAATTTAAGCTTGTGATGCATTTCGCTGACACAGTAGCTTCATCAAACGAGCGAAGGTATAATAAAAAAAAATGTAATTCATACAGTGCATTAATACGAAATTTCAAGTATATGTTAATATTCATGGTACTCCATATATAGGCACTATCTGCATTTTATTTCCATGTAAACATTTTGTCAATATCCTTTTAATTCCATATTAATGCACTGCATAATTTAAAAAATTTACATCATATCTTACTAAAACTACTTGCGATGTACGAGAATGTTGAAATATACAGGGAAATAATGGATTTTTGAAATATTGAATAGATAAGGCTTTTACTTGATGTAGATCCGTACTAAATGAAGAAATAAAACAATTTAATTCATTGAGATCCACATTATATGGATCTTAAAGTTGTAACGCGCGGATTTCAACAAAATTGGAATGAAAACTTAGATCGCCTGACTTTCAAGAAACTTCCAATAAACGGTCGTTGTTAAAATTCCTGTATAATTATTGAGGATTATAGTTTGACAATTTAGCTTAAGTACCCATAATTTGGTTGTAGGTGACATTTATCTGCGCATTCAATCTTACATTAGAAAAATTCAAACAGAGAGAGGGTAAGGGGAATAAAGTATATTTACTCAACATTCAACAGGAAATTGTGAGATTATCTGAGATTTTTTTCCAGAAAACGATTCCTCTGGCGATCTTTCTGAGGAGTACAAAAAAATACCAAAAGTATCACACAATGCTCATGATATTTATGGAACTAAATACAATTAGTTCAAAAAGGGCTTAAAAATATAACATGAGATCTTCCGAAAATGTTCCATGGCATATTTTTCGAGCGAATTGAAACACTATTATATCATCCACAACATATTTCTACGGCACATATCCATTAAGGACATCGTGAGTGAAATAGGCCACAAAACTTTCTCCCGACCCGGGTGAAGATACTCTACAGCAAAGCCTGGCAAGACAGTAAAATAATGGTTTGGGAAGCAATATATGTGCGCCGTGCTACAACTCTTTGTAGAGTTGATGTTACTGTTAATAGTGGAAAATATTGGGAGACTCTTGATGCTGTTCCGCTTGAAACGGCTCATGCTCTATATCCAGAGGGCTGGCGGATACCATACTTCTGCAAATACTGCAGCTTGACAAAAATTCCATGGCCAGCAGCTTTACCAGATCATAGTCCCATTGGAAAGATCTTAGGACCAATGAAAATTGAAGTGGAACGAGCATCGCCACGAAATGAGTAATATTTGATTCGGTCAGTTTCACTGGCCTGGACCCGAACATTGAAGTTTCGGGTTTTCCCTTAACGTTTGTTGCCTGAAGGTTGTATAAGTAGATGAGACAAATTGTTTGTTATAGGGCTATTCGCACCGGTTACACTTAAACGTTAAGTGTCACTCAAATCCACTAAGTGTCACTTAGTCATTTGCACCGTATTTAAAGGCATCCTTAACGCGTCGTTAAGGATACCTTAACTAAGCTCGGAACATCTCCGGATTAAAGTTCCACTTAACCTCGAAATACTAATTTTGAAGTTGATGTATGACAGTTTAGAATTGAGTTATTTGTGCTTTGGTAGATGGTAGATCATGTATTTGCAATTTGTTTTATCGAAATGAAAATGTTAGAAGATGATGACGATTTAGTGATAATTGATATAATTGAATACGGCATACCCAAACAGTTATAGGTATATAAGGAACGATTATTTTAATACATTCGTTCCTAAGACGTTTTTTCTTAGTTTTAGAATGACGAAGGAAACTGCTCTCAATATTCTTAGAAAAATTGAAATTGTTTATTATCTATAACATTCCTATACTTGCTAATAATATCTGATAATAATGATTTTTCACGTGTTATGGAATTTATTCCACGAGATAATTTTTCTCCGCTCATACTTAATGTCCGTATTTATAGTCACTATGGACAGCACTTGAGTGTCACTTAGCTCGGAAACTTCGTAAACTTGTTCTATAAACACAATTTAAAGTCACGTAAGAGGCACTCAAACTTGTGGTTGATATAACCCTTGAGTGATACTTATACGTCAAAATATTCAAAATTAAATCGAATTGACGTTATAAAGTTATTCAGTTGTACGCAAAAACTGCATTTCCTCTGAAATGGAAGATTTAGACGACTTTTTAGAATATATTGATAATATAGAAGATAATGAAAATGGACAAAGATTAGAAAAACGTTATATTCGTAATATGCAAGACCCTTTTGTATTCTTCGAAGACGAAGAATTCATTAAACGATACCGATTTAAAAAAGAAAATGTACGGGAATTTGTACTGCCGCTAATTTTTGAACGATTAAACAAAGATAATAATAGAGGTTTGCCAATTCCACCTGTTGTACAACTTTTAATAGCATTAAGATTTTATGCCACAGGAAACTTTCAAGTACGTATATGTTAGTTTATCTTGGAAATTTTATTCACCATAATAATTGTTATTTCACAGCTTGTGAGTGGTGATTTACGAGGAATTTCCCAATATACAGTATCGTTAACTATTAAAAGGGTATCAGTGGCATTGGCAGAGAATTTAAAAAACTTTGTCAAATTACCAGACACATTACAAAAACAGCAACAAAATGTTCAGAAGTTTTTTGCCATAGGAAATTTTCCAAATGTCGCTGCGTGTGTGGATTGTACACATATTCTTATCAGTAAACCTGGAGGTGAAATAGGTGAAATATTTCGAAATAGAAAAAGGCAATTTTCTTTAAATGTACAGGTGAAAATATATTTCATAGCCACATTTTTATAAACTACAACAGACTGTAACAATTTTCTTAGGTTGCTTGTGGCCCCTCTATGGAAATTCTGGATATTGACGTTAGATACCCAGGATCAACTCATGATAGTTTAATTTTTGATCGAAGTGCACTACGTATTCGTTTTGAAACCAATCTAATAGGAGGTAAATGTAGAAAATGGTAAATATCTGGATGAATTTAATCAATTTTGTAGGTATTATTTGGGGCAATAACGGATATCCCTGTCGAAGATATTTATTAACACCAGTTATAAATCCAGCTGCAGGACCAGAGCAGAATTATAACAGGAGTCATATTAAAACAAGAAATATAATTGAACGTGTTTTCGGTGCATGGAAGCGTCGTTTTCCATGTTTACGAAGGAGACTCCTCACAAAACTGGAAACCTCTGTTGCAATTATCTGTGCTACTGCAACATTATATAATATTGCCAAAAATGTGCAAGAGGAAGACTTTGACGAAGTTAATATTGATATACCTTTGGAGGACAATATTATTATAGAAGCCAATAATGATGGTCTAGTTTTTCGGAGAGCATTTATTGCAATCCATTTTCAGTAGCTTGGCAGCAGTTTGAAATGAAATTTATGTATAAAAAGAATTATATGTATTTGGAATGTGTTATAATAAATGAAGTTACAGTTTATTGATTTTCCTTGAATAGTAGATTTTTCTTTACAATCCAATACTCTTTTTCTGCTTCAACGGTTTGCATCCTTAGTTGATGTAAAATCATCTGTTGTTCTATTGACTCCCTCAATTTGCTTAATCGCAGCTCCTTTTCTTCATCAACCACAGAAAGTCTTTTTCGTTTCAAAGAATATTTTGGGTCTCTCTTTCCAATTTTCTTTGGGGTATTTGAATTATTTTCTATAAAGAAAAATCATGTATTCATATTTTCAGGAACTTGAATTTCAAATCCTAGAAATACCTTTTATTAGTTTTGCACTTTGTGCAGGAGTTATTATAACATTTTCTATTTCTTCTCAGAAAACAGCCTAACTTGTCCCAGAACTTGATATATCCTTCCTTTCACCTTTAACATCTTTTATTCGATCTATAACATACAACATTTAATATTATGTTGTTTATTCTATGTTCCAATACTCAAAAGTTACCTAATTCAACTAAACCTGTACTGTCCCAAGTATTTGTCACAGTATAATTGATTGTTGGTACAATAGCCCTCACCATATCATCTATCACATCAGTAGTATTTTTTTCTGGGGGACCTCCTCCAGTTAGCAACATATTATGACGTTCTTTCGTATCCGCTTTTCTTGTTCTACAAAGCACAGTCAAATTTATTAAAAATATATACCTGTATGTTAATTCAAAATTACTTGTACTTCATATTCTCCCAACACTTTTTCAATTGTTCTGGGATTCTTATTGTCACGTCATGTGTATTATATTGTTTAGCAATGGTTTTCCACGTTTCATTTTTTATAGCATTTGTTGTGCCATCAGTTTTCTTAGATTCTAGCTTATCTTTAAATGTCTCAACTAATGATGCAAGTAATGCCTTTCCTTTGGTAGAATAAATCGCTTTCGTACACTGTTTTGCAGACATCACAATTTTTGAAAATATATGCGTTTTTAACTAAACTCTACTCCTACGAACACGTAAAACACAAAATAACAAAAAAGAAACGAGACACTATAATTAGAAACCGGAACAAACGTGGAACTTGAAATATAATAGAGATAGGTTGCAAATTTACCATAAAAAACCACTAAATTTTAAACCCGAATGTCAAATTGACAGTTCTGCTAATATGAAATCCCTTCTAGAGAAACACTTAGGAGTCACTTATCCAAGTATGACCTGAGTGTAACATAACTTCAACTATAGAACACGTAATCAAGAAAGGGGTAAGTGCTACTCAAGTGTCACTTCATTAAGGGATAATTGAGTACCACTTTTCTGAGCGACTATAAATACCGCCATAAACTACTGAAATGACTCGAAAGAAAAAATACTTATCAAAACGTCAAAACCAAAGATGACACCAACTAATATCAAACGCATAGATCAAACTGCCGTTAATTGGTTAATTACTGACAAGATCTTCTCTTTCAATGAAAGATTTTAAAATAGCGGCGTTGTCAAATGGATCCTCCCACTTAGTTAAGGGAGGTACGGCGCGAACGAAGTTCCACTTAAATTATAAGTGTCACTTAGTTAAGTATGACTTTTTAGGATAATCGGTGCGAATGGCCCATAATTGTATTGATTTAAGTGATAAAAATATATACCGAAAAATTATAATTGTGCTCGCTGTTTTCCGGATACTTCCTACTCGGCCTATAAGTCTTATGGATTATATTAAAATAGTATATTATACACCAAGGTGGTGGAAACTATTATTATTGAACGACCAACATCCAAAAATTTCACAAAACGTGGGTAATGTCTTACTTCGAACTTTCAACACATGCGTAATTGGAGAAAAACAAATACAGTGTTCATGAAACATTCAATATATAATTCACAGTCTACGCCACAGCGTTCACAATCGCACCACTAGAAGCGTTTACCCCGTCGTCTGACGTTGACGTCGTGGAAAAAGTTCAAATTTATTTCCTGAAACGAGTCCTGCAAGTTCAAACCAATACTCCCGATTATGTCATGAGACTGGACACTGGACGTGTAAAGTTTGCATATAATATATTCAAAATGACGTATAATTGGTTGTGCAAAATATTAGCTATGAATGAAAGACGCCTTCCCTTTCTATGTTTCAAACGTCAACTCCAACTTATGAATGAATCGGGCAATTTGAAGTTTAATTGGTTGGCACAAGTCAAACAACTCTTCATTATAACCGACTCTTTGAAATATGGGATAATTTGAATACTAATTTGTTGGAAAAAAATAAAAATATTATATTTAAAAAGTACTATGAAAAATTGCATGCTGACGATATTTTACTGATGCAGCGTTGTTCCTTTTTGTCTTTATATTCATCATTCACTATAACTAAGCAGCCAAGTAATTATTTATTGTAAACAGCTACGACTGAGTAATAAACACAGGTTACGTTTCACGTACAGAGCGATGTCGTACACGGTTGATCCAAATCAGGTATGTACTGCCTGTAATCACTTAGTAAATGAAACCTTATGCCATTTACTATTTGACTGTCCAATAAATACGACTATGAAATCGAAGCTTGACTGTTACTTGAGTGTGGATTTATTCATTAATGCCCTTGATAAATAATTTAAACACATTGAATGCTAAAATTATCTCCAGTTACATTTGGAATATATTAAAATTGAGATCATTTATCATCAACGAATAACTGAGCTTTATATTGGTTTAAATTTGTTTTGCTGAATATCCTTCGTTTTCTTTTCTCTCTCTTTACCTTTATGTATTGTATAGTAGGTAATAATTGTTTTTCTTTTTTTTTTGTTACTCAGATTTCTTGCTGTAAACTATTTTGTTTTAAGAGCAATAAAAGTATTATTATTATTATAATTTACCCCGTCGTCTGACTAACAAGTACACTGTCTATTTGCGCTCCCTACCTTATCCTAAATTATGAATACACTCCTTATGTCATCAATCATTTCAGGTTTACCGCGAATTTTAAACTAATAGCTTTTTCATTCAAATAATTCTATATTGATAGGTAAATTGAAGCAGCAAATATGTTAAAGACAATCCATCTCCCGGGTATAAAAAATTATGTTTTTGTTAAATCACTATCCATGTATTGTCAGAAAGTTTGAATTTGTTCATTACTCACCTAGGTTAATGATAGAATAGATTATTCTTTAACAAGTGCAGAATGATGGCTATTATTCACGCGGATGAAGTTTCCAAAACGAGGGAGCGCAGCGAGTGAGTTTTGGAATCATCCAAGTGAATAATAGCCATTCTAAACAAGTAAAAAACTATACTTTCTCCACGACTAAAAAGAAAAAACTTCCAGTGAGGATTGAACCTCGATTGTCCGCGCCATAGTCTACCACCACTAGGCTATAAAGCATATTTATAAAAATGTAAAGAGTAAATATATATACGTAACTCATATTTTTAATCGGAACCCTTACATTTATGAATGAAATTGATTCCGAGAGGCGTACATATTCACTATCGCTACTGTTGTCCATTTTTGCTCTTATAATACGTAAAATTATGATTTTATAATCATTTTGACGTTTCAAACGATCTTAGGTATTTGACGTATTAAAGAGACGATTTGATTTATTCATTTTAATTCATTTTATCGTGAATTCTGATAATAATAAAATGTGATTGGCTAAAGGGAGTGAATTATTTTTATCATTCACTGGTGTGAAGAATTTATATCAATATGCAGCTAAATATGTGGAAATAATGTGTGCGTTATTATTTAGTCGTGGAGAAAAAATTATTAACCACTAATAGAGAAATTCAACGCATCAGTTGGCTCGAAGAAGCAATAATTGTCAACTTCACTGCTAGTAGTGAAAAAAATATATTACTTCAAAATCTGCCATTTTGGATACTGTTAATACAATGCTTCACAGTCTACACCACAGCGTCCACAAACGCACAAGCGAAGCGTTTATCCCGTCGTCTGACAGACAAGTATACTGTCTGTTTCCGTTCCTTACCTAATCATAAATTATGAACGCACTCTTTATGTGATCAGGCATTTCTGGTTGAGCGTGAAATTGAAACTTATGGCATTTTCATACAAATATTTTCATATTTAAAGGTGAATTCAAGCGGAAAATATGTTAAAGACAATCTCCCGGGTATAAAAAATTATGTTGCACAAGTTTTTGTTGAAATACTATCCATACATTCTCAAAATTTGTCCATTATTGACCAAGGTTGATGATAGAAAAATGTATTAACTTCTAATAGAGATAATCTATTTCTCAGTTGGCTAGAAGAAGCAATAATTGTCAACTTCACAGCTAGTTGCGGGAAAAATATACTACTTTAAGATTTGCTGGACTTTTTGTTGCAAATAAACACTTCACATGGCAGTGTGTATACATTTGGAACAGTGCCATCTATTTTATCAAAGTACTATGTAAACTGGACATTTTTTTAGAAGGTCATCCGCAACCATGTTAGCGAACTCAAGAGTAAACATTTCAACTGTAAAGAGACACGGAGGCTGAAATTCGTCTACAGTTTCAGAGGACTACGTATACGTTACATTGAGTGGAATAAATAATGTTTCTAATTTAATGTTTACAATGGATGATAATAACCAATCAGCAGCCAAAAATAATGGTAATATAATTTCATTGAAAGATAACATCCTCTCTAGTCTCCGGCAATTATATGCCAGTAAAAATAGTCAACGTCGCACTAGATTTCTGATCCAATTCTTCTTATAAGGTGTATGATCACTCACTGACCATAATAATTATGAATTCCGGTGGATATTTGATACCATTATTGTAGAATGAAGTTTCGCACTTTTTGTTCTCAGTGAATTTTTATGTGAATCCCACCTCTTACAATTTATGGACCATGTAACCAACCGGTTTTTCTATCTCAGCCAATCACTCTGGAAATATTGAATTAATCAATAAAATGCATGCATCTATTTTTGCAGATCAATTTATTTTCTTCAACTTTTTTTTTCAATGTCCATACTTTTTTAGATATGGGACTTTCAATGTAGAAATATTTTCTGCGCCAGGTCACCGTTTTTTTTCTTTCACTAACTATATCTATATATTATTGAACCTCGCCTTTAACGAAGAGTCGATGAATGTGGACTATTTTGATCATAAGAATGAAGAATTTATCGAGGCTTTGTATTACTCCGAAAAAGGTAACAGAAATGATGAAGAAACATCAACTATAATTGGATTTTTTCGCCGCCTCCAAAATGCTTAAAAATTGGATGAAATTTTGAATTTATTTGTTCCAAGTTTTTTTTTAAAGCAATTTCCACTACATTTTTGGGTAACCCCTTTTGTTGTCTTTCAATTTTGTTATATTTGTTACTAATTTGAGTAACATATAATTAGTCTTCTTAATTTGAAGAAGTGTTTCGGTTGGAAGAACTTTTAGTAAAATACGGTCTATTACCAATTAGTTTATTTCCAACAAGGTACACACGACAAAGAGAACATCATATAAAACTCGCCAATAAATATCAAATTTGTAATAAACAAAAACTATAAGTACCTGCCATAGGCGTATCATTAAATATTAAATTAACAAGATATAACATTTCCCCTCTTAGAAATTTTTAAACTTAATTATATACACATATTTTTTTACTGATTTAACTAAACCCCAAAGTAATACAATATTGCAGAGTATAATAATTATACAATAATTATCTTAATCTAACCCTAAAAAAAGTATTTTCTTATTTATATAATACAATAATAACTTAATCCTAACTATTCTATACTCCACCTTTAATATTCCAATCTTTCAGGAGGTTTAGTATTTCTTTGTGGTCTAGAGAGAGTTGAAGTATTTGGTGTCAATTTAACTTGTGAAGTTACTTTTTCTGGAGAAGGTTTCTCCATTTCAACTGGTAAAGTATTTTTATTTACTATTTTAATTTGATCTAAATGACGTTTCCAAACTAAATCTAATTCTGGAATATAAATTTGAAACATTTTATCCCCTATTAACTTTAAAACTTTTCCTTTTTTCCAAAAAGATTTATTATTTTTGTACTCCCTAGCTAATACTTCGTCTCCTATCTTAATCTCTAATATTCTCCCTCCTGAAAAATTTTGTTTTTGTTTCAATTGACCCTGTAAAACTTTAGATTTAACTTTATTATTAGGTCTCAATAAACTAAATCTTGTATTAATTTTATGTCGAAAAACTAATTCAGCGGGGGTAACACCAGTAGCGGAGTGTATCGAATTTCTATAGTCAAAAAGAAAATTAGAGAGAATAAATTCCAAATCAGAATGATTTTTGTTTTCAAAAACTAGTTTTTTAATGGCATTTTTAATAATTTTTACACTTGATTCTGCTTGTCCATTTGACTGAGCATGATAGGGAGGTGAAAATTTGTGATCAATATTATTTAATCTTATAAACTTTGAAAATTCTTCTGAGGTAAAAGCAGTACCATTATCAGAAACCAGTTGTTTGGGTAAACCAAAACATGAAAATATTGATCTTAAATGTTTTATTGTCACTTGGCTACTAGCTGAATTTATTATAAAACATTCTAACCATTTTGAATGAGCATCGACTAAAATCAGAAAAGTTTTGGTGAGAAATGGACCACAAAAATCAACATGAATTCTGTCAAAAACTTTTTCAGGCCATATCCATGAACATAATTCAGATTTACCTGGAGTTGGGCTGAGCAAACTACATACTTCACAATTTTTAACAAAATTTTCTATTTGCTTATCCATTTGGGGCCACCAAAAATAAGCTCTTGCAATTCCCTTCATCTTTGTTATGCCCAAATGGGTTTGGTGAAGTTCTTGCAAGACCCTATCTTGTAATGACTCTGGTATGACCACTCTATTATTCCATACTAAACACTCATTTTCTATTGAGAGTTCATATTTTTTATTAAAAAAATGTTTAAATTTGTCATGCTTTTCTGCAAAACCAGGCCAAAAGCCTGTTTTGACAAAACTTATTATTTTTTGTAAGAAATTATCTTTTGATGAATTAAGCTGTACATCTTCAAATTTAACTTGAATTTCATTATCCATTGAAAAATAATTCAAAAAGTCATTATCAATTTTTACTAAATTATTTGATTCCTCAATTGGCAATCTGGATAAAAAATCAGCTTTGTTATGTTCTGATTTAATATATTCAATTTTATAATTGTAATTTGACAATATAACTGCCCACCTACGGAGCCTATTTGCTGAAAATTGTGGAATACCCTTATTAGGGCTAAAAATTGTCACTAAAGGTAAATGGTCTGTAACTAGTATAAAAAAATTTGCATATAAATACTCGTTAAACTTATTTAAGCCAAAAATTATCGCCAGAGCTTCTCTTTCAATTTGCGAATATTTTTGTTCAGCACTAGATAATGTCCGAGAAGCAAAAGCTACTGGTTTTTCTATTTTGTCCTCAAAAACATGACAAATCATTGCCCCTATTCCTACGTTTGAGGCATCTACAATTAATTTAATGGGCAATTTGGGTTGAAAATGTACCAATACATCTTCGGTTGTCAATTTATTTTTTATAATTTCAAAAGATTTTTGACATGACTTGTCCCAATTCCATTTAACAGATTTTTTTAAAAGATTATATAAAGGATACAAAAGTGTGGATAAATTTTTTATAAATTTTCCATAATAATTTACTAAACCCAAAAAATATTTTAATTCAGTCATGTTACTTGGATTTGGTGCATTTTTTATAGCTTTAATCTTTTCCATACAGGGATGAAGACCCTCTTTTGAAATAATAAATCCTAAATATTTTACTGATTTTTGAAAAAAATTACATTTCTCTATCGAAACTCTAAAATTTGAATCCAATAATATTTTTAAAACTTTCTCTAAATTTTTTAAATGTTGACTTTTGGTACCTCCCGTAATTAAAATATCATCTAGAAAACAAATTACCCCTTCTAGCCCTTGGAATAAAGTTTCCATTATTTTTTGAAAAATTGCTGGACCAGATGATATGCCAAAAGGCAATCTATTATATACAAAAAAACCTTTATGTGTAGAAATAGTGGTAAATTTTTTTGAATCATCCTCCAACAAAATTTGCTGGTAGGCATTTGATAAATCAATTTTACTAAATTCGATACCTCCTCCTAATTTTGCAAACAACTCATCCGCCCTTGGTAATGGATATTGGTAGTTTTGCAAATAAGGGTTGATGGTGATCTTAAAATCACCACAGATCCTTACTTGACCATTAGGCTTAATTACAGGAACTACTGGTGTTGCCCACTCTGTATATTCCACTGGTGAAATTACCTTTTCAGTTAGCAATCGATTTAGTTCATTTTCCACCTTTTCCTTGAGTGCAAAAGGCAGGGGTCTGGCCCTAAAAAATTTTGGTGCTATAGAATTATCCTTTAAAAAAATGTTTGCTTTACTTTTATTGAAAGTTCCCAATCCTGGTTCAAATAATTTATTATATTTTTCAATTAGCATGTTAATTTGAACATTTTCATCAATAAAATAATTTTCTGATAACCCTAAGTTAAATAATTCTAAAAAATCTCTACCCAGGATTGGAGGCCCTCCATTTTTTATTACAAAAACTGTCAAATTCTTTGAAACATTTTTATAATTTACAATTAAATTTGCACAACCGATCGGTTTTATTTTTTGTCCCGTATAAACAAAAAATTCTTGATCCGTTTTATCTAATTTTAATTTTGGAAAATTTTTAAAATAGAATTTATCTGAAAAACAATTGCTATAAGCACCGGTATCAATTTGAAATCTAAAGTTTTTATTTAATATTGTGATCTCTGCAGTTAGCGGCTGTTTGCTGTTACTTTGAATTAAATTTGAAATCATAAACAACGAATTTTCTTCGATATCCGAGTCATCGGAACTTAATTTTTCGAAATAATTGTGTCTATTTTTACCTTTAATATTTTTAAAATTTTTTTCCTTGAAATTTTTTTCTTTTTTAGGACAAACAGGCGCTAAATGCCCTTTTTGATCACAAATATGACATTTACACTCACGATACTGACATTTGTTACCAAGATGGTTTCCTCTTCCGCATACATCACATGTTCTTGGAACCTCTAAATGCCCTGACCAAGATGGCTGATAGTTTGACGTGGCTCTCCTTCCTGACCTGCGCATGTGATGAAGTGGTTCTTGCTTAATGGCTACTAGGTTTTGAGAATTTTTAATTGCGGCTTCCTTACTAGTAGCAATACGTATCGCTTCCTCAAATGTTAGGGTATTTTTTTCTTCGAAAAGACGGTCCATGACAGCTCCTTTTCCAATCCCCATTATAAATCTATCTCTCAGAGAGATATCAATAAATTGTCCAAAATCACAATGTACTGCCAGACTTCTTACTCTAGCGACCCATTCATTTATAGATTCGGACGACAATTTTTGTGCATTGTAAAATTTAGCACGTTCAGCAAATACCGATGTCTGACCCACAAAATGTTTATCAAACTTACTAACCAGTTCTGTAAAGTTTTTATCCTCTGGTTTATTTGGCAAACACAAATTAAACATTAACCGGTAAGAATCTTCTGATAACAAGTTTAAAAAAATTGCACCTTTCTTTCCTTCGTCGGTTATTCCGTTTGCACCGAAATAGTTTGACAATCTTTGTTTAAATATAGTCCAATCGTTTGTATTTGTATCAAACTCCCGAAGATGTCCTATTAAATTGTTATTTTTTGCATTATCCGGCATTTTGACACTGTATCACTGTAACTTTTAATATATATTTTTATTTTTTACCTCGTCGCCACTGTTATATTTGTTACTAATTTGAGTAACATATAATTAGTCTTCTTAATTTGAAGAAGTGTTTCGGTTGGAAGAACTTTTAGTAAAATACGGTCTATTACCAATTAGTTTATTTCCAACAAGGTACACACGACAAAGAGAACATCATATAAAACTCGCCAATAAATATCAAATTTGTAATAAACAAAAACTATAAGTACCTGCCATAGGCGTATCATTAAATATTAAATTAACAAGATATAACAAATTTGTTATAGCATCTCAACATAACATAATTATTAATAATTACTCATTTATTCACGATCAATTCCAAACAATAAATATTTTTAAGTCGTACGAAATCCAATGAAATGGAATGAAAATAGGTCATTACTACTGCAAGTGAAAGAATAAACTATTAATTTTTAAGTACATAAACAATCGCTATATTTTTCTTTATTTAATTGTAGAATTTGTACCATTATACTTCATACATAACTTGGAAATTCTTCAGCTTAAAAAGTATGGACATCAGAAAAAAGGTGTGAACAGAAGTTGTAGAGAATAAGTTGAGATTCAGAAGTGGATGAGTGCATTTCATCGATTAATCCAATATTTTTGAGAGTTATTGGGCGAAATAGGAGAACTGGTTAATTGAATAGGTAATAAATCGTGAACAGTAAGTTTCACAAAAAAGGTTTACGGAAAACAAAAGGTACGGAATCTAATCATCCCCAAAATTTGTCTAAATGACTTTGCTCTCAAGTGCAAAGTTCGGCTTAAACGCTTTCTTTGATATAGCACCTGAAGCTCCACCGAATGGGCTTGTTCAAGAAAATTTTTTTTAGTAAATAAGAGAAACTAAAACTCATTTTAAACTGATTCCCAAAATTTCAGATTTTACCGCGAACGTTCAAACCCTCAAATACATTAAAGAAATTGGATTGAACGCAAACGGAGCGTGGTTACCTGTGACGTCACACTGCATATGCTATACCTAACTATCTTCTGTATGTTCCTTGTGGTATATTATTCATTCTTTTTTTAATTTCTTGTGGAATTAGACCACAATATTTTTAAATTCTTTATTTCAACGTTTCTGTAGCGTTCCAGCTACCGTTGTCAAGAAAAAATAAGTAGAAACTAATTTTTATCCCTAACTGACACAACAGAAAAAATTTGACAACTAGACAATCAAAAATTATTTTGAAGTTTAAGACTGCAAAATTTTGTTATCAAATTTTTATTAAGGTCCATTCATAGTAGATCACATCTGTGGCAAAATGTGAAATGAAATATTTCATTTTATGACATTCCAACGATATGATAGTCTACTAGAAATGGATCCAGTGAAGTGCACGTTCCAGGAACGGTTTTTTTTTATTGGGATAGCGCGTTTTTTTCGCTTATATTGGAAATGTTGTTAAAAAAACGCGTTTCTTGATAGTTTTTTTGTGTATGAATATTTAAGTTTTTGAAATATGTATACTCAGTTTTGTGATTTTGTGTATTGAAATGTGTATCGATTAACAACTATTCAAATTATAAATCATAAGAAAACCTGGATAAAAACTTATGATGCTATCCTGATAACGCAGGTAATTGATTATTGGAAATTTCTCTTTCTAACATTGGTAACCAAATTTGACTACATTCGGCTGAAATACTAGCTACACATTTATCTGCATTTAGTTGTATTAAAGCACTTTCTTTGATTTTCCGTCTTTTATTATTGGGTTCTTTTAATATTATTTTTTGATGAATCCCATTGAATTTGATGACCCTCTTCCCAAGCATGTTTGCAAATAGCTGACTTAAAGAATTCCCTATCTTTGATATATTTTTTGTGTTCGTTTATTCGTACTTTCAATGATCTAGATGTTTCACCT
>CAJUYG010001579.1:0-62074 GCA_910591675.1 Galerucella calmariensis | reverse complement strand
TGAAGTTATATTACAGTTTATAGAAATTTTTATTTTCTAGATTTTTTCTTAAGTGGGTCGTAGAAAAAATATGCTGCTCGACTCGTGTGGATTGTCCATATCGCACTTGAACGATTGAGCACTCCGCCTACGGCGTCGTGCTCAAACTTCGTTCTCGTGCGATATGGCCATCATATCCACACTAGTTGCACAAACTACTATTTCTTTCAAAATATGCCCTTTTACATTTTAAAACAACCTGCCAAAGGTCATATCAATTTATCCATCCATTTTAAAGTTATCGAATTAAAGCATTCAAGTTTTCAAAATTTCAACACCCTGTATTTCGAAAAGTAAATGCGCTAGACCACTTAATCGCGCAAAAAAAATTATGGAAATAATAGTAAAAATTTATCCGAACAATTTCAAGTAGATCACCAGCACTGCGAATACCAGCTTTGCATAGAATTTTATATAGCATCGGTGGTTCAGTGGTAGAATGCTCGCATTTCATGCGGGCGTCCCGGGTTCGAATCCCGGTCGGAGGATATGAATCGCTGCTTCGTAGACGAGAGAGAGACTGAGGAGAGAGCACAAGCACGCAAGCAAGGCACATAACGAAGCGACGTAGCATAACGTAAAGTAACGTAACGTGTAACGGTCAGATCTTTTGCGTCGCGACCCCTGGTCGCTCAAACATAACCTGACGTGAAGAACTAAAGTTTCAACAATTATTGTCTCTCTATGTCAAGTTCATTATAATCCTTGTCGTACTTGTCTGAATCGTATGCTACCCTCGATCGTGCATCTGACAGTCTCAATTTGCTACAGTTCATTTTCTGTCCTTGTGACTCAATAAACTATACAGCGAAAACGATTTGCCTGATTTTTATCAGCTGCTCTTGAAAATTAAAATAAAAACATACCTCCCAGCTCTGTGCTGATGAGGGTGCAATTTTATCCAGCTCCCTCGAATTAAATGTACCATATTGTACCATCCGGTGTACATAAAAATTTAAGATACTCTGCAAAAAAAAAGAATACAACACCCTCGAAGAAAAGAAACAATTAGTGAAGTTGTAATGCCAGAGAACAGCCCTTAAACAACGTAAGGTGGAAAAAATTAAATTTTTCCAGCGGCCCATTCAAACTGGCAATGACAATAACGACAACGAATAAATCTAGAAAAGAATAATCCCTTAAATGAAAAACCGATATTCTCGTAAAACCTTAGGAAGCTCATACTATTCCTTCCGTTCTTTTACTCAAGTTCCAACTTCACGTTAAGCTTTTTTCAGAGTCCCACACGCAATATCAATAAAAAAAACTACGTATTTTCTCTTTCTACGGTCTCATAGTGTTATTCAAGCTATTGTGCGAACCGTAAATTTAAGCTTAGAGATCACCAGTGTTGCCAAATATTTTTTGAACGGTTTCCTATCTATTCATTCAATAAATTCCGGAAAATTTGCTGACACCACTAGTGTTACTATCGGGACCTTGGTTTTACATCTCCTACGAAAGACGGCATTATATATCGTGCTTATGGGTATAATGCCTGTGAACTGTGATATCCTATCACCAGTAGACTGAAATGGTTCGCTGCATGCCGTAGGACGGTGTTCCCTCTCACTGGTCACCTATCCAAGCACTAATCGCGTTCGACAATGCTTCACCGTAAAGCGCTGCTCTGGGTCGACGCCCAATACTGTACTCGAACTAACTTTTCTCCAATCGACGGATTTGACGACCTTGTTTTTTGTAGTGGCCTGTTGGGTCATCAGACCTCACGAATTTTCGACATAAAGATCTGTGCCTAGTGGTCGAATTTTCTCGTTAGTGTCAGATAGGGACCAGAATTTAAAAAAAAAGTTCAAACCAAGGGTTCAATAAAGTTTAAATAGGTATTCATATTTGTTTATCATGTGATATCTGTCAATTGTCAGGATTTCATTTGCATTTCCGGTCACCATTGAGGTTATTTCAGTCCATGTGCTACAGTGAACAGTTAACATAAAATTTTCAAAATCTTTCAATGGATTATTTGATTATTCATCATGCTACTTTTCCTATTGATGATAATTATACTAACCTTTCATAATTATAATAATTTCAGTTGCTAATTTATGCCTTTTGAACAACTTCAATGTTAATGTTAGACATTGTCGTAATAATCAAATTGTAACAGAAATTTTCCTATATCAAGCCAATTTGAATAGTCCTTTCGGACAGTTTAAATGTAAATTTAAAAATAAAAATTAATGTTCACTAAACCCCCCCTTTTGGCATAGTCCATAAGGCCAACATTTTAATTACCTTCAAATTAGTTTTTTGATATTTCCGATGTTCTTCCCTTCTCTTTTCTTTCCTTACCACTCAAATGAAACTTGAAATTTATTTGATGTAAATACACATAGATTCAAAAGTTTTGTATCACTTTCTTCGGATGCGAAGGGATTTTTTTTCGCTAACAATTTTTTGTTGGCTTGTTTATCAATGTTTACCATTTCAATATGTTTCATATTTTTTGCAATATACAAATTTTTACAGTTTTTTTTTTAAGATAATATTTTTAGTGCGATCATTTTAACATTCAAGGCATTTGATTTTTACGATTTTAAGTGCAAACATGAATCGTCAAGTCATAAGTGAGATTGACCGAGCAAGAATAGTGGCTTTAGTTGAAGAAGGTCATTCTCAAAGGTTCGTGGCAAACAGAGTTGGCGTTTGGCAAAGTGATGTGTCTCGTGTATGGAACCGGTATCTCCAGACCAATTCTCTTCGTGATAGACCTAGAAGCGGTAGAAGGCGTGTTACTAATCAGCGGCAGAACCGCTATATCCACTTAACTATCCGAAGAAACCCGACCATGGCAATACCAGCACTCCAAAGAGATATGAGACATGCGTTGGGAGTTCAAGTATCGATCTCGACATTACGAAGACGAATACTTGCGACAGGTTTGAGGTGTCGCCGACCAATAAGAGTGCCCAGACTACAACCTGAGCACAGAGTTCGCCGACTACAGTGGGCTCAAGAACACGCGGCCTTGCCTGAAGAATTTTGGAATTCGGTGTTTTTTTCCGACGAGACAAGGATTTGTTTGGTACAAGATAGCCATCGAATACGTGTGTGGCGGGATCCAACGAGAGTTGCTCAGCTTGCCCATGATCGCCCCGTGCCGCCCTTCAGAGGAGAAAGTGCTATGTTTTGGGCTGGTATCATGTTAAATGATCGCACAGAATTAATTCATGTGGAGGGAACGATGACTGGTGATAGGTATCTCAGAGAGATTCTACATCCTCACGTGAGACTATGGCGCGCAGCTGTTGGCAATTCCTTCGTTTTTATGGACGATAACGCCCGACCTCATCGGACCAGAGCTGTAAATGAGTATCTTGAAACTGAAGGGATCAATCGTTTGAACTGGCCTGCCCTATCTCCTGACATGAATCCCATAGAACATGCTTGCCAGGGCAGTGGCAGCACGCAGAAATCCACCCAGGAGTGTACAAGAGCTTGTTCATGCGGTCCAAGAAGAATGGCGAAATATTCCTCAACAGAATATCAATAATTTGGTAAACAGCATGGGCAGGCGACTTCAAGCTTGCATAAATTCTAGAGGTGGAAATTCTCTTTATTAAAAGTTCTCATGCAGGTTCTCACTCAACCTTTCCTTTAAAAAGAATCAATTTGTATTCAATTTATTTAATTTCTAAGAATACTTTTTATGTTTGAAGCAAGTTTATTATTGGATAATAAAATTTTTGAGAAATATACATGTTTTTTTTTATTGAAACTAATTATTTGATTAATCTCTGATCCATTTATAATGAACACATTCTTTTTTTCGGAGATTTAGGGTGATGCAAAACTTTTGAATCTATGTGTAGGTTTTAACATATTAAAAATTTTTAACGTTTTTGGCAACAACCTATTTGGATTATATATTACATACAGGTAACTATATTTCATTTTATTTCAATTTGACTACCTACTTTTATAATTTATATTATCAAACTTGTAATTTAAAATATTTTCATTAACTTTTTAATTTATATTAAAAAATTTAATATCAACAATTGTAATATTCTCAATTTTGTATTATTAATTATAATATTATCTTTCACATTCATTTTATATCTATTATTTTTGTTCAAGTAATTTTGACAAAATCTTGTAAGATCTTTATGTATTAAGTATACCATTACTTTATATTGTAGCCTGATGATGGTAATATTGTACCGAAACTAGTAGCGCATCATTAAGGAACTTTTATTGAATTTTCTGTGGTTTGGACTTTGAGTTTTATTGAACCATTGGTTTGGATTTCATACAACCACATTTGAGATATGGATGAGCTCTTAGAGTTAAAAAAAAGTTCATTGTTCTTAATAACGGTAGCTGGAGCGCTACCAAAACATTGAAACAAAAAATATCGAATAGATTGTGGTTCAATTTCTCGAAAAAATATCAAAAAGAAGTATGAATACAGCAAAAAGAAGGGAGAGAAGTTAATTATTATTGTTATAGCCTTTTATCTGGGAAAAATTTGCTATAAGTGAGTTTTTGGTCTCCTCATACTATAATCAGTAGTTAAGCCATACGTTTTCAACTCACAAATGGAAACATTTTTATTTTAAAATAAATTTTCCTCTCGCGACCAGATCCACTGGTCCTTACATAATCAAAAGGGATTCGAAAAGCCGACATTTTAGGATTGACTGTGGTGCCGAGGGATTGAACCTTTTTAATGCCTCAAAGGCACTACCAATTTTAACAATAAACCAGTTAGAAGAGTCTTAAGAGATATGTAAACAAAGTCTACCTAGCTGAAAATGTAACTCTGAATATTATTAAAAAAATTTATATTGGACCAAAACTAAAACTACCGTTTGCCCTAAATGTCTATATATTCAAATTACATGACTGTATTAAATTCATGAAAAAGAAGGGTCAAGTTTCTATGGAAAGCAACAAAATATGTATCCTCGCATTGACAACACTGATACAGAATGAATAAAATGATGTATGTTGATGAAATTACTCGGTCATATTATTTCGATTATATTTAACAATTACTAATGGACAATCGTTAACATTGGCTCTTGATTGGCTGCTTGCGATGACCTTATTTTAGTTCGCATATTTTCCGGGGCTCATGTTTGGTTCTGACAACTGTATCTATTTGAACTTTTTGCGAGATCTCTTAGGTTGTACCCAACAACCAAGACACTTGAACTAAATATTTGTACCAGAGTGCTTGAAGGTCTCACAGAAGAAGACTGTCTCAGTTAAACGGATTTCCCTTCCAATGCAATCCTGACCTATGTAGTTTCTTCAAGAGCCTTCTCCAGCTAATTGGTCTACCGATTCATCACTTTCATGTCCCGGCACTCATCTCAGCGACATTGTGTAGCTAAATCTTCTCTGTCGACACAGGCATATATCGATTTAGGCTGAAGAACATATTCTTTCTAGGCTTGCTTACACCATCCATGGTTTTTTGGATCCATCACTCAACCAGATGGTTCCTAGATAGGTTGATAATATTCTCATGTGCTACTGAATAAAAAAGGAGCTTGGAAAGAAGCATACGAATATTATGAAATTGCTGCTACTAATTAAATCAATAGTCTTGACGACGAAAGAAGCAATCAACAGAAGAGCTATTTGATTCCAGCGAAAGTCAAGAGCAACATATTCATGTGCATAAAGAGATCAATGAAATAGTGATAAAGATACCTTATCTCTTGCTTTTCACATTCTAAACTTAACAACACTACAAAACGATGGCATTTCAAGAGCTCAGGGCCAATTGCACCGCTGCTACTTAAGCATTTAAGTAGGACTTAGGAAATATGTGTGACGTTCTTAACGTAAGTCGAAGTGTAGGTTCTACTTGAGTCCTATTTATGTGAAAGTAAGGTTATGTCTTGGCACTTGGCAGACAAAATTATCAAAATATGGAGAGGTTAGTTTATAAAATCAAACAAAATGGAATTAATAATGGATATAGAGCTTTTTCATGACCTTCACAGAACGTAATTAATTAAATTTGGTGTTCCCAGGAATATAATTCCCACACAAGATTTTGATAACAACCTATCCGAATATACATTTTTAAGAAAGTCTCGCTTACGAAAAGAAACAGTCAGATTTCTACTACCACTATTGAGAGATCGATAGTTTTATCCACAGTATAGTAGTAATACTATTATAAATTTCATTCATTGCCAGAGCTTTTAATGACCTTGAATGGATTGCTTTACGATTCATTTTACTTTTCGATAGGCGTGGGTAGCGTAAGTTTTAAAGTGACTTGAGCGTATTAAATGTTTTTTCTTGAATATCGTATAATAAATAATTTTATTAGCAAATTCACCACTTGCACTTTGGTTGGATCTCAGCACATCACTTGCCGCCGGATGAGATACTCATCCAAACGACGTTGTAGGTCACAGAAGACTCGGGAGTGTGACGTAACGAGATAACATACTGGTTCGCAGATCTTCATTAACTTGATTATATATTATATTGTTTATATTTTTTATATAATTGCCATTCTCCTCATCAGAATTTATTGTCACATATGTCACATTTCAATTCTTACCAAAATCAAAATCCCTGTCCGCTTGTCCACATCCTGTCTTTAGTCGACTTAGCTAATAAATAAGACACGGTGCAGTTAAATTACACCAAGTTTTACTTAATGAATAAAGTTTCTTGGAAGAAGAAACGGTGCAGTTGGCCCTCAGTACTAATTATAGTTATTCCGTTATTTATCAGTAAAAAATGGAACTGGATGTTTCCTCCAGAAAAATTTAGCCGACCCGTCATTCCGGATTGGTCTATAGATCATATAGTTTGTATCTCAATAACCGTTAACCTCAACTTATACAGACATAATTCCTACATCCAAAGGAATAACTGTAGAATCATTAATTATTTTTTAAACTCAACTTGTTTATTGAATGATGAATAAATACCGATGTAACTTACATAGTAACTACCTGGAAATGTCTTCAAGTATTGATTAACAAATAAAAATTCTGTTACAAAGTATAATGGAAAAGTCAAATACATGCAGACAGAAGATAAAATTTCAATGAACATTATGTCTTCCTAAAATAGCAGCTTTAAGGTTATCGTTTGGTAAATGTCCCATATAAAGTATAAACACCGAAGATTATTAGGTTTCAAAAACAAAGACGTTCTATCAGGGTGCAAGTTTGTCACTTTCTGTCAACATTATTCACTGTTGAATACAAAGTCTGCTCTAAAATGATCTGATTTTTGTTATCTTTGATGGACTTCATATAATACCCTTTTAGGTTATATCATCGATTGTTAATATCCTTCTAGCTCATTACGTTGGAAGAGATGGAAAAAAGGCAGGTCTGTGATTAATCCCAATCAAAATATCACAATAATGAACTGTTTAAATGTATTACAAACGTTAACCCTAATCATTGATTTGAAAAATTTGTACTTTGTTGTTTACGGTAAATTATTATTTATGAAAAATGAATATCAATCTTATATTATATTTATTTAAATAATACAAAAATATTCCTAGATAAACGGAAAAGCATCAGCATTTCGAAAGTTCTCAAGTATTTTCAGTGAAAAAAAAAGATGGTAATCATTAATTTCATAGCCTTTTCGAATTTGGCTGAATACGATCCTAATGTTTTTGGAACGAAGTTCCTTATCGCGCGTTGTGAAAGGAGGCTAGACGGATAAAATTCTTACCAAAAGTTGTCACGACACTTTTTGATATAGGAAGCTATTTTAAAAAATTTTCACCATAGTCCGGGCGTGAACCATCAACCTACGCGTCTATATCAAGGCATTCAACACATGCTGCCATGAGCTCTCATGTGTATTAGATGCGAAGAAAGGTATTACATGCTGCAATGGTCTCTATATTATCTATGCTGCAATGTGCGATTATATACAGATAATAATAATAAATGCTTTTGTATTTTTAGCAAGTACGCACTATAACCTCTCTTTATTATTGTGCTAACCAAGTCATACGCATTATAATCTCCACATTTTGTGTGTTTAGCAAGTGTACGCGTCATAATTTTAATAAATTCAAAAACAAATCATATTTAAATATTACAATTTCAGAACGTATGTATTTAGCAAGCCGTGCGTGTTCTAACCTATACGCTGTTGTGTTTACGAAGTCGAGAGAGTATATATATATACACTCTGTTGTTGTGTTATATATGTATATAAATGTTTCAGTGTGTGCATGTATATGTACACTTCCTTCACTAGTTAATCGAAAGGAACTTGGTTCCATCCGGGTGTCCCTTGACACCTCTCAAGTTTTTTTATCTATCAAATTTGAGGTTAGCTATATGTCAAAATGGCAAATAAAATGAACGAAATACCCTAAAGCCCACATTCCACCGAGTCCGACGACGTGTGACACATTTACGTACGTCAAATACGGCAGGCGACGGTATACGTCGAGCAAAATTCGAGTTTTTCCACTGCACTGACAATGTATTTATTAAGAAAATGCCGGAAGAGGTCTGCAAGATACTGGACTCATCCTGTGAATGAGTTAAAAATTGAGTGCGGAGAATATCATCGGTTATGTAGTAAGCTTGAAAATTACTTTAGAATTACAAGATCCCAGTTTGATGTTCTTCTTTTGCAATTAGAAAACGTAATTTTAAAGCATAATACCAACTTTCGGAAATGTATTGGTGCAAAACACCACGGCGAAACGGATTCAACTGATGCCCAAGCCAAAACATGCGTCGACATGCCACATCGTGACGTACGTCATTTAACGTACCGTACTATGTGGGAGGTCAACCATGCAATTGCATGGAAAATAAAATAGATGCGTTGACGTACGCCAACGTGCCGCACGCCATCGGACTCGGTGGAATGTGGCCTTAAACACAGATATACGTCAAAACGATGACGCACACCAAGAAGGCTATTGAATGAACTATATCTCAGCTCGCTTACATTTTTTCGCTTCAGAATATTCAGTCTATTTACATGAAGCCAAAACAAAGGCAGACGTGTGCAAAAAATCAGCTTTTTCTTCCTCAATCTGAGATTCTGTTCTGACCCTTTTCCGCTCCATTTGACTGGACTACAAGATGATAATATCGTTGGTTGTAGAAATCATTTTGAATTAGATGTAAAACGCTTTAAATATATTAAAATATATCGAAAATGTCTACGAAATGCCTTTTGGGGCATTAACTTACGATTTCTCTCGATTCGAAATAGAAATTCTTTCCACGTATATCCATAAATATTCCAAATTGAAACCGAAGACTAATTTTCCATCCCACAGAGGTAGAAAGGATAAAACCCAGTCGACGTTTCACATTCTGCATTCATTTAACAAATGTTCTACGTCCAATATCATTCAATAAACTAATTGTGTCGAAAACAAAAACGATCCAATCGATGGTGAATTGAAAAACCTCCGTAAAAGGGTAGGAACAGAGGAAGAAAATAGCGAAATGGAGAAAAAGCACCGTATCGTTTATAAATAAAACAGGTAAAACCCCTTCAGAAACGGCAGTGTTGAATGTTTTATTTTTGCGTTGTTCGATGCAAACTGCCCGATATTTACCCACCGTTTGCAGAGTTGAAATTCTTCCGAGTTGCAGAGCTCGGGCCTCCGGTTTCACAACGAGATATTTATACCAACAAATGGGCAGTTTATCTTTCACATAAAAAGGTTTTCACGGAGGTTATCGCTAATATTTTTCATCTTGATACGTCGGTTTGAGGACCAGTACGTATGTCATAACGTCATAAGTTGTTGGCTATTATCCCACTACTTTATCTTACAACACAGCATTCATACGGTGATTTGGAATTATGATAGGCTAGCAGGTGGATATCAGTAAAAATGTTTTTTTTTATTTCTTTTTAAACGGAAGAAAACATTCTGTCACGGAGGTTTCGTGAAAAGTGTGATCTGTTGCTTCCAAATAAAGTCTTTTTTTTCAGTCTCATTCACCGAAGGAATTCAAGGGTACCCGCAGGTTTCAGTTTAAGTAAGTCTCCCTATTTTATCCAACATTATATATTATATATATCATATATATATACAGGGTGGGGCAATCTTCTGACATCGGAGGATTACATCGTTGTGGTGATAGATAGAACTTTATAGTTTTGTGTGAGCTAATACAGTTACTGAGAGCACATTTTGAAAATACTTTCGATTCTACAGGGTGTTCCAAAACCACGTAGCAGCACAAACTTACATTTTTTTAAATGGAACGTACTATATTTTGTTTAAGAATCGAAAAGATCTCACCGAGAGCGTTACAAAAATATAGCACTCTAATATATTATAAGGGTGTTTTACAAAGATATGGCCAATTATTAGCGAAAAAGACCTCCTCTTTAACACTCTGCAGAACAGTAAATTAAAATGAATCAACAGGTCTTTGTGTTCAAATGTCATACACACATCATTAGCTGTGCTCAGTATTAATTACTTTTTTCATC
The DNA here is from genome assembly GCA_910591675.1 of Galerucella calmariensis. Taxonomy (NCBI): domain Eukaryota; kingdom Metazoa; phylum Arthropoda; class Insecta; order Coleoptera; family Chrysomelidae; genus Galerucella; species Galerucella calmariensis. The sequence continues at coordinate 51,583 of CAJUYG010001579.1, read as the reverse complement.
TGTGGCTTCTTTAATACAGGGTGAAACAAAACGCAAATCAAGCAATATCTCAAAATTTTCAAATGAATCACCCTATAAGTCTTTTTACAATTTGTTAGTACAATTAATAAACTTTCTAACGATGTAATAGACTTAGGGCATTAGTTAATGGAAAATCGTAGATATTTTATGATAATGGTCAAAAACAAGTATTTTACGTACACAAATAAAATGGTATTAAATTTTTACATGCAGCCTCTTGCAAATTTTAACATTCCATTGTACGTTTATGACAGATATGCGCCATGTTTCCTCGCCTCTTACCGATGCCCCGTAGCTTCAGATAAACACGCCAAACCATACATACTCTGCTTTCATAAGAACTGAGAAGGAAGTACTTTGGAAAGGCAATAAGGAAGTTTCTGGAATGGAAGTAGGAAATATGGTACCAAAATTTAGCTCAAGTGACCATAATAAAGCATTATTACTAAGTAAAGATAATTGGAATCCATAAAAAGGAAAAGATGAGATTCTGGCATATCCCTTCCGGACTTGATTCAATACCCACACTTTGAATTTAATATTTTTTTTCCGTTTTACGACCGGTCATAACATTCGAGAACTTGAAAATTATTGTACTTTCGTAATTCTCCGAACGAAATGTAACAAAAACTCATATGTGGAGATCACGTTTTCATATAAACTGTATTTCATAGATATAGAAATCTGGACAACCTTTCTGGATATGCCTGAAACGTGCTGCAAACGCATAAATCACATACACAGAGATAAAATGCCAACATATCAAATATCCCACCCTCTTTTGTATTTAACTTCTCGATTTTCCGAAGGTTTTCGTGAGTGTTAGGAAAATTTATTCGGTGTGATATATAAGATGCATACTATTACTTTCAATCGAAAAATGGAAGGAAATTTATATAGTGAGGAAAATTTGCAGATATAGAATACCAATACTATCACAAAATGGATTTATTGATTAATTATTTCAATACAACCAGTTGAAGTTAAGTCCTATAGTTCATTTAAAAACCAGGAGTAATTTGAAAAGCCTTACTCACACCACTAAAAGTTACCAGATTAGTTACTAAAGGGTGTGTTCCGAAAACGTAGTCAACAGTCGTGTTCCAAATATATTAAATATGCCTTGATAGCAAAGACATTAGTCATAAGTCAATTTCTCCTCTGATCTGCAGTATATTTTTCAGATGTACCAACGCATTAAACAAAATGTAAGACTTTTTCCTGTTTCGTTTCTTATTCAAACATAAGAAGATTCAGATTCACATCGACAACAAACAAATTATGGTCATTGTTGATGGTGGAGAATTATATATAGTCAAGTTACTTCAATTATATTTATTACAATTAAATTGAAAAGAATATGACAATTGATAATATGTTCTGGCAATAACAATACTACAAAATTAATAGCATTGTAGAGCAATATGCAGTATTAATTTGAACATGACCAACAGTTATCTTTATGTTGCCGGATTAAGTGTAATAAACCACTTTTCAAATACTTCTGAGATACCTTCTTCCTTCTTTTTAACTTCAAAAACTAATAATGTATTTTCTACCAAACCCATTCTTTTCTATACTGTTTTATATCTTCCATGGCATGTTCTTCCGATGAACTTTGACGATTTCTTCCCAAATATGTATATAACAAATAAATAGTACCTACATTTGACACGTCAAAAGGTGATTACAGTATCCCAGTTAAAGTTATCTAACTTCGCTTTCTGTGCACTGATTTTAAACTTTAAGGTACCGATAAAAAGTAAAAATATGCGTGTTTCAAGAAATTGCTAAATATACAGGGTGTCCCATTTGAAAAATTACATCTACTGTATTCTGAATATACGCCACATTTCTAGCGGTAAACCGGAAGTACGCCATTTATATAAATGTGTCACAACAAAACTCATGGTAATTTTAAACCTAACTGTGGAAACCCGCATCTTATTATCCAGAACCGTTTCGAAGATATAAGCTCTTGAAAACAGTCAGAATATAATGAGACACCCAGTATTAAACTCATTCAATTTTTCAAATGTGTGCGAATTTTTTTCTAACTTTCCTATTCCATAGATCAGATTTACACTAACATTTTGTGTAATTTAAGAATATTCAGCATCAAGATCTTGGCCATGTTCTGTGTCACAATAGTTGAAGTGGTTCACATATGATTTAGACAGTTTAATATGTATCTGACTTTATATAGATACCTTCAAAAGTAGGCAAGCTTTCTATTTCCACTTTATTTTTAGTATATATCGTTGAAATTTCGACAGTTCCTCCAAAGATCGGTCTTCCATGTTGTGAAATATTAAACTCCGTTCACTCAATAGCCTTTATCGATGTAAAATTGACACAACATAAAGTTATTTTTAATTCCTATTGGAAATGTATATCTTGGTTGTGACTCAGTTAATAAAAGGCGATGACAGTATAATTTTATGACCTATAAATGAGTTCTGGTAGTAAAAGTTACCTCAATATAATTCATATCTCGGTGAAGGTATTGCTCGTTCTTTATTCACGACTTTGGTTTTATAGACGGCTCGTTCGAGTGGAGTTTCGCCAAATTTCCATGACTTAGTTATGATATATTCTCTATTAAACACCACAACATTCAACATTGAAAATTAATCTATTGTTTTATCTCAGCACGTGACATATTGTTTGATATACACTGTGTTATTTATAAAATGCGACATGAATCCCTATGTACAAAACTGTCAAACGAGTGCGAACTTTTAAATAATACCGTGCACTACCATGTTAGCCATCACCTAATCGATTAGGATCATCCGAAAGTGGTATGAAAATGGACTTTTTTAAACATAACTATCCATTTTTCTATCAAACCAGAGCTACCAGAGCCAACCACACTCTATTCTAAGCGTGTAATAATCGGCCAACGTATGTCGATTCATATTCGATATTAACTCGGGCTTTTGACCCAGTACATGTAAACTTCGGGCGTGTTTCTCTCACGCCGCGAAGATAGTCAGCGCTCGGCAAATTCCGTCTCCGTTCAACATCTTGAGGTCAACGGTGGGAACCTGCCCGCTTTCCAATAACTTTTACACGGTGGTCTTGAAAAACGTCAACACGGGGTCTTGAGACGTTTTAGGTAAAGAGTATAATAAGTACAATTTAATTTTTTAAATTCTAATTCATTTATTTTCTTAAATTGACCTAATGGAGGAGCCGCTACTGTGTGAATGAATTACTGATTATGTGTACGAAGCAATAAACAAGATTATTATGATAAACAACAAATAGCCGAATAGTTTCACATCCAACTAAATTATTCCTCTCACCTTCACTATATTATTGTAGAGTGTACCTAATGGAAAACACCTTCCAACAGTAGACTATATTTTGAAGGAATTTCCACTCCAAACAAAGACACTTCAAATGTAAGAGAACTCGAGAGATACAGAAAAGCTAACGAAGTTAAAACGGCTTTTATTAGATTATACGTTCGAGTTGTTAACGTATGCTGCTTTTATAATTAATTTTTGCATGTGGATTTTTAACTTAACTCTGTTAAATACTGCATAGCTCAACACTCCTTTCAAATATTTATCCGAACTCTTTTTTCATCCAACAGCTGAATTTAATGTAATATAAAGCGTTTTGTACTGTTATTTCAAACAAAGGGGACATGTTTTTCATCACTTCAACTGTATTTTTGTATTCTTTGTATTCTTCTTAATTTTTTTGGGGAAAGTGTCCGACACCTATGATACTACTTAAGAATATTATTCTACAAAACATATATAAAAATCAAACAAACAAATTAAGATTGAGTAAGTAACTCTTATTTTTAGTTACCTTTCTCACCTTTCTCACCAGGTGCCCTTAGGCTAGATCCACAAACACACAGGTATTCAAAGAACACGAGATGGCTTTTGACCGGGTTCCAACGCGTAGATTACTACATAAGATTGAACATTATGGTATCAGAGGAAATTTGAAAAGATGGATAGCTGACTTTCTCACCTCCAGACAATTTTGTGTGCGCGTCAATACAACATTTTCTCCGCTGAAACCTGTTTTAAGTGGAGTTCCGCAAGGATCTGTTCTGGGACCATTGCTATTTCTGTTATATACAGCTGATCTCCCTGAGCATATAACAAATAAATGTTCTTTTTACGAAGATGATGCTAAAATATATGCAAACCCTACAACAAATCACATGTCTCTTCAATCAGACTCAAGTGCAGTGTATAAATAGTGTCCCGACTGGTTATTACCGCTAAATTTGGATAAGTGTGTCGTCCTACATATGGGTAAAAACAATCCGAATCTGTCGTACTACATGAACAATCATGTGTTAAAGACCGTATCATCGCAATATGACCTCGGTGTTATTATAAACAAATACTTGTCCTGGTCTGAGCATATTCACTCAGTGTGCAAGAAGAGTAACTCTCAAATATTTTTAATACATAGATCCTTTGGTAAAGTCTCACCGTCAACATTTATCAAGTTATACACGATTTACGTTCGTCCTCTTATGGAATACTGCGGACCTGTATGGTGTCCTGATCATAATGGACTTGAAAATGTGCAAAGGTTGATGGTTAAGACAACCCAACTTAGAAATCAACTCAATATTCAAATGTATGCTCCGTAATAATTGATTAATCTTCGTATCTCTGAAATACGGCAACCAGGAAAATCATCGGAAAATAATTCATTCTAAATGTGTTTAAGTGAAAGAACGGAAATGGAATATTTAAATGAACTGATTCACCTGGGAAACCGCACAATAACAGTCGATGGAAACCTCAACGACCGCTTAACAATACATATTCATGCGAAATCGAACAATTTTATATCCGTACAAATATTCTTAAAAGCAACGAAAGGGACCGTTAGAAAACCGCACGATTGTAAATCACTGCAGTTCGAGAATGTTCGGCCCATTCGCTGTTAGCTGATATTAAGGAAACCGGGATGGCCAGAAGCCATATTTAACCCTCAGAAATCAACCGCTATATTCATTCGATTTCCCTTCCTTAATGACCCTTAAATCGCATTTAAATACAATACTATTTATAAATATACATATAAGAGTAGTCATAGAATTGGTCGAGTACGAGTATGAATATTTTTTTATATCAATTAACGTGCTCAGCTACTAAGTAGGAGATTTTGTCGTACAGCTGGACATCTTTCAGGAACTGGTGGACAGTTAAGACATTAAAAGGGTTTACGAGTATTTCTTGAAGTCTTCCTTTAAGGTTGAGCTGCTGTCTTCTGGCTGTATACTGTTAGCATTCTTTTATAATGTATTCCACAGTAAATATGCAGTTACCAGGTTGAACAGAATGGTTGATTGTTAGATGACATAAGCAGCGATAGGTCATGTCTTGAGAGATTTGAAGCTCCAATGGTGTGAGGATTGCTTAATGAAGGTTGGATTTGTTGTAGTTTTGTCGAAATGATTTTACCATATGGCTTTGACCCCATCCTTGATGACTTGCTCCATAGAATGATAACTGTGAAATTTTGGGAAATGGAGAGATGAATAATCTGTACAAGAGGATGGTCACTGTGGATATCTTCAATGGAATGTACAGAGGCAAGTGAGTCTGTTCAGATGCAGACATTTTTATTGGGAGCGGAAATGTGTAAAGTTCATTTTTGGAAGCATCGCCATAATAAGTTTTTCCTACAACCACTATGCAAAGCACGCTTTTTTACACAAATTTTTATACGCAAAGTAGGCCTTTTCTCAATTCTTTTGATAACCGTTAAAAAAGTAATGCGAAAAGCACTTTTTCGCCTCGAAATGTCAAACAAAGCTACCCATGACCTGTCAACTTTTTTTGACAATTCAACCTAATAGTGAATTTCTTATTATTGTAGGTACACAATCTTTGAATTCAAATGAAAAGTAAGTGATCCATTTCACTATTCATTAATTATAAAAACATTAACCTATTAAGCATCCTTTTAGGAATTATGAACTAAGATCAAAATAATTTATCCAATTCGGACATTGCAAATACTCCTCCAGATATCATCGAAAAGGTTCGACTGCAACCGAAAATTTGTTGAAAATTTTACAATTAATTATACAAACAACTGATTTTTCTATTTATTTTCAGATTGTTCTTTCTGTTAAGTTCAAATAAAATAACTATATGTATAAATTACTGTATTTTTTCCATTAATAAATGTGGTTGTTTGAAAATATATTGTGTACAGCTTGTACGCAAATCACTTTTCCCACTCGTTAGATTTGCGCTTCTGCGCTCGTGGTAAAAGTGACGCTTTGCGAACTAGTTGTACAAACTACCATTTCCAATTAGATGGTTTGGTGTTTAATTTTTATTCAGAGTTTTGAGAGATGTGTTGATATGAGGAATGTTTTTCGTCCACAAGGGCATTGGAAAGATGTAGTGGGAGTGAGAAATATCAATTTTGATTGGCAATATTTTTAAAAGTATAGGTAACAATCTAGAGTTAAATTCAAGTACCAAAATACATAAAGGCAATTCAGAACTAGATTAAATCACAAGAAACTGGTGCACATCTTGCAAAACTTGGTATTATTAGATCATCATCCTGTCGCTGTAACGAATATTCTTATTGTGATCTAAATCACATCTTTTTTGGATGCTCTAATAAGGTCGCGAGATCTAAATGTTCAATTGAGTCGCTTGTGAAATTGAATTATGACCTTTTGCTAAATATTAGTCACATCCTTAACAATGCTAATAAGATATACAATCTGTTAATAAATTTCTGAAGGAGTCTAATGTTACTATATGAATGTAATTGAGCAATTTCCAAAATTCTGTGGCAAATGGAGTAATTTTCTTGCCATCTGCCTCTTTACATACATAAATACAAGAAACTTAAATTCATTTTCTTCAAAATATAATTTTAAAATGGCAAATTTACCTAATTTTAACAAAGTTCATGCTAAAATAATTGCAGACGTTGATAGTAATGAGAATAAGCTCCATTTTTCCCGCTAGGTTACCTATGCAGAATTTAACTCTATTGGTTATTATGTTTCGGGTGTCTGTATTTCTGCTTTTGGGACACCTTGTATACCTAGAATTGGTTAGACGACAACGTTTTACTATATACCACGGGACGTACTAAAGCAATTAAATGAAATGAAACTAAATATCCCTTTTTTCGACATAAACAAAGTAAAATTGTTGAGTTACTTAAATTCACAGACTCTCCCAGGAGGATTTTAAAACCATTTTCCGTAAACTAAAACCATTTGTTTGCGAAAGTCTATGTTTTTCTTTAGCTCAGGCTCCGAATTTTCTCGAATGTAATTACTTCTCCAGCCACCAAGTTGAAGCGGTTGAGGTTGGGAGTATTCCCTTTTCACCCTCAACTAATTTGAATCTTTCCTTTAAAACTAGGTACTTTATACGTTTTCAATTTTTCCTTAGAAAGATTACCCAATTTGCATACTTAATGTTATTAGGTAAAACCTGATAGCAATTTACTCGGGAACGTTTTATCGGGCTCATATATTCAAGAAAAAAGGGTGAATGTCCATTAAAATAGACAACAATTCTCAATAATATAAATTTAATCAAATTTAATCACAAAATAATTGATCCCTTACGAGAACTTTGTCGTACGCGTAAGAAAGAAGGAAGTTTCTACAAATGAATGGACAATCAATAGTACGATCCTGGTAGATCGATTTTTCTGCGAATTTATCCCCTTAAATTAACATCATATAGTAAAGGGAATGAAGCTCAAAAAAGGTAAAACCTCGCAATTTTTTCGTCCAGTATGGATTGACTTGAAATTTTAACAGGAGGTAGGTGGGATTTGCTCAATAATTTTGTTGTAAAAAAAATGTGTCACGTGCATTAAGTAACTTTTCAACCTTTAAAAACCACCCTTCACAACATTGCAGTTTTTATAAACTATTGTAATAGATATAAATTGAAAAAAAGTAGACTTAAGTACAAAAAAGAATTTATTAACATGAAAATGCGCTGTATTTTCACATAGATTAACATAAATAAATAATTACATTCACAATTACAAATACAAATATGTTTTTTAAATATCTGTATCATCAGTTTGATCTTCATCGTGGTCGATGTCATCTTCATCTTCTTCGATGACTGGTGGACTATTATTGCAGTCTTCACCTGAGCACCCAGAACAAGTGGAATTGCAATATAATCCAACTTTTCTGCAACCGCATAATGCGCCGCATCCTTTTTTGCATTGGCAAGAAATCATTTTTAAGAGTTTATCGGGTGCAGGTGGTTTTTTCGAAAAAAAAAATCGATTGGTTTTTTTGACGTATTTCCTTCATTTTTGATGATAAAAAGTTTATCCAAAAACGATTTTGTAGGGTTTTTCAAGAACTACAAAGATCTGTAAGTTAAATCTCTTTAGACCCTTTCGTTTTTAAATGGTGAGTTTAAAGAGCTAAAAAAAAGGTGGTGCTCGTGCGTAAATAGACGTTTTAAACGGCTATATCTCGTCAAATATCAACTGTACAAAAAATCTACTCACAGGAAAATTTTTGTCATGAAAAAGCTACAATTTCGTTTTTTAACTTTGCTTGTACCTCTAATATTATCGGAGTTATTTTGAAAGAAAGGGTGAAAAATACAAAATTATGAAAAATAACTTTTACTTTAAGCCATAATTTTTCGAAAACCATAAATTTTAAATTGGTCAAACTTTTCGGACATATTAACCATACATGTACAAAGAGAATTGCACAAGGGTGAAGATCAATTTTGATAAGGGGGGTAGTTAGGTGGTTGTTTTCACCCATTTTTTTGTATAAAAAAATTCAGTACTGACATTATTTTTGTCATAATTCACTCAATTTTGATGCTACAGACCTTTTTTTTATTTGAAAAAAAGGTCTAATTATGCTCCTTGAAAAAGATTCTATGAGTTTTCTACGAAAGATGCATCATTTTTCCGGTATTTGACTTTGACGGTATTATTTTGCATTTGGGAAAAAAAAGCTAATCATTGATGGGCCATATCTCGGGTCCTATTGGTTTTAGAAAAATTTTAAAAAATGGGTTTCGCTTGTTTTTTTTAAAGCTACAATTTTGCTCTCCTCCACAGTTTTTTTGATAAAATGCATAATTTTCGAGTTATCCGCGAAAAACATATCAAAAACGTCGATTTTTTCCTCTAAAAAGCGTTACTTTCAATCGCGAATAACTTAGAGAATATTGATTTTACAAAAAAATGTATGTAACATTTTTTTCTTAGAATCACTTTTTCAATCGATTCCTGTGGTTAAAATGTAAAAATAAATTTTCACCCCCGAGATGGGGTGGCAACCACCCCCAAGGCTTTAGCGCCCTTCGGTTCGATATAGATTTTGATCCTTGGGCTATCACCTACCTTCTGTTAAAATTTCAAATCAATCCATGCTGGACGAAAAAATTGCCAGGTGAAATGCTTCATTCCCTGTACTAATATATGTTTTAACCATAACATGAATCTCACAATGCGGCAAAAAGAGATCTCACTTCAAAAAACCGCAACTAGAAGAATGCTCAGAATACTCAAATCAAACATTTTCGTCCAAGAAGAAATTATCGTCTGGGATAACACAATAAAGAAGAAAAGAAGGACCTAACCTGACCTTACCCACTACAGTTTTCTTATAAGAAAACTCGACATAATTGTAAACATAATTAATGGTGTAACGCATGTACATCCTGGTACACATATTTTTGTTTGGAATGTTGCAACCGCTGTAGCTCAATATATGACAGTGTTCACTAACAAAATCCGTTCTCACCCATCGATCAAGACTGAAAATATACCCTATGTTGATGACCGCTAATAACGTGGGGATGTTTAACACCCCAACTGGAAGTTGTGAATTATTATACGAGTATTGTATACTTATAGAGAAAAACATACCTCACAAAAAATATTTCTGAAATGCATTATTTAAGATATTCATGAGGTGAACAGACAATTTAAAAAAAAAACATGTTTTCAAAATATCTCAATGAAAATATAAAAATTCACATACGCAATGCGCATATAGTCACATATATTATGTATGTCAAGGTTAGTGGCAGTGAGAACTGCAGAGATATTTCTGCAATATTTGTGTCAGATTTGTGGTATTAAGTCATGCAAACAACAAAATTTAACAAGTAAACATCTTGCAGCAACCGAAGTAAACAATTTCAACGTTTTGTTTACAGTCTAGTTCAAAATTGTAAGTTTATTAATAAAGTTTATAACTCAGTTTAGCGGAGAACCGGTTGAATTTATAAAATAAAAGCATCAAGTTAAGAGTACGCTTAGATAATTTGAATTGTCACATATACAGGGTGGTCCTTAAGTAATTGTACATAGAAGTACAGTACAATCTTCACTTAAAAATATTGCGATTTAAACCAACTTGTCTTGATAAAATGTTGATATTAAGAAATATACAGAGTGTTGAACATGAAATTTTAATTTTCGTTTTTTACAATAGCTTCAACGCTTTTTGACGTATATGCACTGAAATTTGAGGTTGGGGGTTTTTTGATATGAGAAATCATAATTTTGTATTCATTTCAATGTATTTTGTAGAGGGCCACGTATGCAGCATAGATGTACGCAAAACTTTTTTGCCTTTTACATTAGCGCTACTTTTGTAAGAAATAATTGAAGCCATATCATTACAACAACAAAAAAGTTTTATCTAATGATAATAATAATAATAATTCTTTATTTCGACTGATTAATTTATATTAAGCTATTTTTTTGTATTCTACATTCAATTTATAATTTATAATGTTAAATGAAATAATATAGATATATATTTATATTTTTGTTCATACTTTGTAACCCTTGAAGGTTAAGAGTTAAAGAGTAGCTTCTAGCTAATCTTCGCCTTCTTGGGGCAAATGTGTTGTACACGTTTGTTGATAAAGACATTCATTCAAAAAAGTATACCTGCTGGTATCCCCAAATCCCAATGGTTTTAGAGATAATCACATTCTAGTGATTAACTACAGGATTATTATTTAATGAAATTACGTTCGAAAAATGTAGTCGTGTGTACGATAATTATTATTTTTAAATATTAAAAGTACCAAACATATTTTTTATGTTGACTGCTACTATACCCTAATACTCATCTTAATATGAAAAAAATTATTAACGTACACACTACATTTTTCGAACGTACTTTCATCACAGTATAGGAACGAACCAGTAGTATAACTCTTATAAATTTCATTCATAAATTGCCAGAGCTTTTGATGACCTTGAACGGATCGCTTTACGATTCATTTTACCATAGGCGTAGGTGAATACGTTTTGAAATGACTTGAACGTGTTAAATGTTTTTTCTTAAATATTGTAGAACAGTACACTGATGAGTGAATAAAACAATAGTATTATACAAAATACTTATTGGTTTTTCCATATTACAATTTTCAATTTGTTATGATTTTCAAAATTTTTATTGACAAATTTTAATGTGTAATATAGTCGTACCCTGAAGAAAAGTTTTATTAAATATTTTATTGGGAAATCAACACAAGGATGTACAAACTCTGTTGTTTGACTAATATTTATGAGTGATTCAACAATATTATCTTCCGTAGCAGCTTTCTCAAAATTCATTTGAAATAATGTTCCTAATAATGAGATGTATTGTACAAAATTTTCATGCGGCATATTCAAGTTTCCAAAAGTATCTTCATTCGTATTTTCATAAGCTCTAAGGTAACAGTATAAAGACGAATCGTCTAAATTCTGATACTCTTGTGAATACGTCTTATATACGCTGAACATTTTTCAATTAAATAACCACAAAAGTAGCGAACAAAATTCTTCTCCAATAAATCATTTGTCTGAAAGTCTTTGGGCATTGCAGTATTTGATGAAAGAAATATTGTTGGAATTGCCTTTTTTAAAAGAAGTTTTCTCTTATGAGGGTGCATATTCATGTCTGGTTCAAAATGAGCACCACATAAACGATGACTACTATTGTATAGAGTTTATAGTTTTGGCATCAAGTAAGGCCTATCGCATGCTTCGAGCCAAACTTTAGCTTTGAAACAAAAACAACAAATTAAATCAATGCATGAAACTAAGGCTCATAAATGTAATATGAAGATCAAATAATAAAGTATTATACTTACAGTTTCTCACCTTTCTGAATCCTTTGGAAAACGGTGAAATTTTCCATCACAATTATTATAATATTTATTGTTACATCCACGAACTACACACACACTACCCGTTTTCTTCTTCTTAGTGGTATCCATTGCAAAAAAATGCTTATAAACTATAAAAATGATACCAAAAACCCGTAAAAATATAAGCTGTAATGGGTAATTTTATTCGCAAACTCACCGCTGGCACTTTGGTTGGATCGCAGCACAGCACTGGCCGCCGGATGAGATACTCATCCGAACGACATTGAAGGTCACAGAGAGCTCGGCAGTGTAACGTCACGAGATAACATACTGGTTCGTTTCTATACTGTGGTTTCATCAAATAATTAATCACTAGAATGTGATTATCTCTAAAACCGCTAAGATTTGCGGATACTAACAAATATACATTTTTGTTGTTGTAATGATGTGGCTTTGATTATTTTTTACAAAAGTAGCGCTAATGTAAAAAGCAAAAAAGTTTTGCTTACATTTATGCCGCATACGTGACCTATGTGACGCCATCTACAAAATACATCGAAATAAATACAAAATTATGATTTCTCATATCAAAAAACCATCAACCTAAAATTTCAGTGCACATACGTCAAAAAGCGTTAAACGAAAATTAAAATTTCATGTACAACACCCTGCGTCTTTCTTAATATCAACATTTTATCGAGGCTAGTTGGTTCAAATCGCAATTTTTTGAAATGAAATATTTGAGCTATAGTGTATTTGAAAACTAATATTTATGGCTACATCTTGAATACATTTTTCCCAAAAAGAGTCTAGCCAGACAAAAACTTCAACAACTACAAACGCTTCAATAATGTGATACTCACTTCCAAATTCAATCACTCAAATATTTCTCCCCAAGACTACATTATAATATACCTATACCTATTACGTTGAGTTTAGTGTTTAACAAGCTAATTGTGTTAATTTGATTTGTCTGTTCTACAAGCTGGACTAACATTCCAGTATTTACCTTCCAACACAATATAAACAAAGTTAGTTTGGATGTAATCTAATGTCTTTGCCCACTGCAGGTATATAGTTACGAAGGTTGTTGTAGTTTATCATGTTTGGAACTCACCCAAATAATAAAACTTGTATAAGAATTTTCTTAAAACAAAACAGATACAAGCTGATAATAAAAAAATGAAACTATTGATTACTATGAAGGACTTGAAGATATTGACAACGATACCTACCAGTTTTTGCAGAGCAGCAGCGAGTATAAAAGTCCAAGACTTCAGTGCAACCCCAAAAGGAACGAAGCCAGAAGTCAGCTACGCTTAAGCGACACTCGCACCAACGCGAGGCAACATATTCTCAAATAACATGGAACAAGACAGAATATTATTCAACTGAAGACGACGACGACGATGAGATGGGAGTTGGTGGGGGTTTATCCCAGAATGCATCGATCCTATGGTACCTTACCGTTATTGAGCGTGCGGAACCCTCATAAAATGAAACAGAGTGTGATACTGACAATTTGATTGAACCATGTCCCTCAACTGTGGAAAGTGGAGCTATGAATATATCTATATATATACCGTGAAAGACCGAAAGTAGTGAATGTCAACATTCGCCGGTGGATGTCGACAAATGTCAAATGCCTTGGTGGAAGTCCGAACATTTATTCATTCTATTATACATTCGGACTTTCACCGGTATATCTCGACAAACACAAATGAGGTACGGTGAACCTCGGACACTGCACGTAACAGTCAAACACAAGCCTCAGTTAAAAGAGCCAATCAGGACATACAAAATATGTTAACTGCTTGGATGCAAGACTATGATTCAAGCAAGTGGTCAGAAGGTTTGCCGTTTGTCCAATTTGCCAAAAACACAACTTATCACGAAGGAATACGCCAGAGTCCTTATGAAGCCCTGTTTGGCGTTTAACCAAAAAGGGGTATAACATCGTCATCACTCCCTCGGGGGCGTATTTCAAACATTGAGACCGAAGAACAGCTAGAAGATTATGTTGAAACAGACATGGATGATAAAAATACCATTGGAGCTGATCCGCAACCTGGCACGTCTTCATCTCAGGCTTTGACTGACTCGCAACCTGACCTGTCTTCATCTCAAGCACTGACTGATCCGCCACCCAACACATCTTCATCTCAAGCACTGACTGAACAACACGAGCTAATTTCTTTAAAAAGAATCTTCTACTTCAAGCAACAAAAATGTCGCAAACCTCAATAAAAAAGTTTCCTCCTGCCCAAATTGGTGATACCGTAATAATTCAAGTCCCTGATGTCGACCGTGGTCGTACAGACCCTCGAAATGTGTTAGCGGTTGCTGTTGGAATAGAAGATTCAGACTTTTATAGATTAGCTAACAGAAATGGTACCTTGAAGCAGCTTTTCACTCGTAATCAGTTCGTAATTTGTGAAGAAAAGTTACTTTCCATGGACAAAGTTTCAACAAAAGAAATGTCGCTAAGAGAAGCAGCTTCTGCTAATTCAAAAAGTGGAGGGCAAGGCTATACACAAAATTACACATTGTAATTGCAAAAGGAAGTGTTCCACGACTTAATGCAGCTGTAAAAGCGAGGAACTTTTGTGCAATTCGAAGTGCCACGGTAGTTTAAGTTGTTGCAATAAATAAGATATTGTTCTTATTTTTTATATTTCATTTCATATTTTTATGTTCTACTTTTTGTTTTGAGTTCAACAAAGTCCTTTTCCCATATTATTTTAATAAATAAAGACCTATGGATTTTTTTGTTTCTATTGAAAAAAAAATTCTTTTTAAAATACCCCATGAGTGCATCCTGAATGTTGACAATCGCCGGTGTAAGTTAGAAATAATGAAATTTCAAAAATATTTCGGACATACGTCAAGTAACGTTGAGAATGTTGACATTCACCGGTGTATCTCGACATTCAGCAGATTTCGGTCTTTCACGGTAACATCTATTCTGGCCACTCAGAAGATATGTCCACCACAGACGTCAGGTGGGAATATAAGAATATGGGTTGAAGACCTGGAAAACTATTCTCTTTTTCACAAACTATAACCATCTAATGTGAAACTCAACCAGCAGGTATGTCCTTTTTTCTCCTATTCTTTCGGGAATCAAACCACAATAAGTAGGTATGTATTTATAAAGTACATTTTTGGTGCTAGTTTGATGAAATTTGATCCAATCACTTTTTTTATTGCAGTTCAAGCAAAGACCAAGGGAATGATTTCACTCTAACATATTTCACCAATGAATCAACAAACTTCCTGTCTGTACACACAACTCCATTACTGAGAATACTATATTATCCGTAGTTTCATATATACTGAGTACTATAACTAATTAGGCAATCACATATTCAGTGAGTTTCAAATAAATTACTTTTGGCGCTTCTGCTGTTTCCCATACTTATTATTATTATTATTATTATTATTATTATTATTATTATTAAATGGCAGAGTCGAAAGTTTGCCATGACAGATGACGAAAGGGCGAGGGTGCACGTTAGTCAAGATCCGACATTAATAAGTGAACATAGCCGTAAGCAGCGTGAATAATGGCTCTATCCCGAAGGAAGAGCAGGAGCCAACCAGACAGGATTATACCAGATTAACATAAGACACAGCGGAGCTTAGCGTTCTTCTGGCATTGAGTAATTACGAATGGTTTTTTATTTCGAGACCTGATTTTCATTATTTTTATTTTTTAAGTTTAACGATGCCTCCATTTATTTTCGTTTTAAATCTTTTCTTAAACATCTTAAGGTTTGGTCGCGGTGAAATACTTACATTAAATGGAAATATACATTGATTGACGACTCGTGCTTCCTCCAACTATCCGTCATGTCATTGTAATTTCCATAATTAAACACCGATACTCTACTTCGAGAAAGTGACTACGGCATACCCAAGGAATATCTACCTGATATGAATCAGCCACAAATAGAACCTTCAACATTTTCCTATTATCTACGAACAGTGAGTGTTCGACATGCAGCCATAAATATTCATAACCTCAATCTATATGATAAAACATAAATTATGTAGGTACATGCAAAGTTACACATTTTTAATATAAATAGGAGTTTTACTATGAGAAACGGAAAGTTAAATTGGTTGAACATGATCAACATAATAATGTCCAACAAAGGCGTAGAGCTTTTTCATTTGTGTTAGCAGCCGGATAGACCGAAGGAAACTTTATTCATAGACATACTTCAACTTTTTCATGCGTTTTTGTAGAATGCACTGAAATAAGTCTCAGTTTTTACAGTAACTCCCGAATTTTTTTCTCCGAAGCAATTTGAAATCGGATTCAATCATTGTCTTCATAAACGTATGAATTTTGGTGAAACAGGATGAAGATCTAGCTGGGCCAAAGTCTTAGACAATGGGGAAGGAAAAAAACCACAAATTCTTCCAAAACAGGGAGTATCTGAGGGTCATCACAATCATCGCAATCACAGACCTGCCTTTTTTCCCATTTCTTCCTACGTAATGTGTTAGAAGGACATTAACAATCGATGACGCACACCAAGAAGGGTATTATTTCAACTATACCAATGACTCTTGGTAGAACAAGGTGAAAGTCTAGCTAGCTAGATGTTTTCTATAATTGGGAAAGGAAAAACCACAACCCTCCCAATAAATGGAGGACCTTAGTGTCCATAAATAACGACAGCTCTACCTATTACTCTTGGTAGAACAAGGTGAAGGTCCAACTTAGCTGAGGCTTTCGACAAAAGGGAAGGGGAAATCCACTACCCTCCCAATAAATGGAGTAGAACTGAGGGTAGAACAATGTGATTTTCTAGCTAGGTTTTCGACAATACAAAAGGAAAAAACCACAACCCTCCCAATATATGTAGGATATGAGGAATGAGGATCCCTCAATGACATCAGTAAACATCAGTAGAAAAAGGTGAAGGTCCAGCTAGTCCAACGTTTTCGACAATAGGGAAGGGAGGAAAAATAGCCATGCCAATAATTGGAGGACTTGAGGGTCCGTGAGCAACGACAGGTCTATAAAAGGACCTCAAGTATAACTTGTGGGCATAAACAATAAATCTGCGTAGGTCGACGTGTATAAGCTCCTAGAATCTCTTACATCATATATTCAATACAATATGAAGCGGTGGTCCCACTAGGTTGGAGTTAGCAACTGGAAGTACCACCAGCAACGGTAGCAGCTCTGTACCCGGTCTCATTGTGATTCATAAGTAATTTTCACAAACTAAGAGCTCAAGTGACTATCGATAGAGTAGCATGCAGTATCAAAGACTATATTATACAAGTGATACTTGTCTAGACTGTAAAATGTCTGACGATATGTAAAAGAGTTTACATTTCAATGCACATATACCCTTTTACAAGATGCGTTCATTGTCATTCTTTATTCTACTTTTGAAACGTTTCATATCAACCGAAATATCTCGGTGAATAAATTCGAGTGAAATGTTCCAGCGCTTTCCGTGGTAATATTTAATAAAATTATCCTGAAGGAGTTCTAGCAATAATTTTCAGATGATGTTTCAATCAAAATATATTCGCTTTTCTCGCTGTTTCTAACATTGTTAGGTATACTAATTTCCATTTGTGTGTGTGTGATCGAAATGGATGACTGCGGAAAGCTTATGCTTCCCCATTATCCTTACCGCATATGCTTTACCGATATTTCTTCACTCGATGCATTTTTGATTTGAAGGAACAGTATGTTTTCATTATTTGAAATATATACATGGTTTTTGGAACTTTAGTTCTTCACGCAAAAGATCTGACCGTTACGTTACGTTACGTTACGTTGCTTCGTTATGTGCCTTGCTTGCGTGCGTGTGCTATTTCCTGAGTCTCTCTCTCGTTTACGAGACGATATGCTTCGGCCGGGAATCGAACCCGGGCCGCCCGCGTGTAAGGCGAGCATTCTACCACTAAACCACCGATGCTATATTGAAATTATATGCAAAGCTGGTATTCGCAGTGCTGGTGATCTACTTGAATTTGTTCGGATACATTTTTACTATTATTTCCATAATTTTTTTTGCGCGGTTGATCTTTTTTGTTTATTTACAGCATCGGTTGTCAGGACGGTAGGTTGTATTTACTGGTTTCTAAGTTTAACATGTCGGTAAGTGATTTACAGAATATTTATTTGAAAATAAAATTAACAATAAAAAAACTTCTTCACGGGGAATCGAACCCGGGTCTACCGCGTAAGAGTCTGGTTTGCTTACTACTCTACCACCGAGGAATATGCATATCGTATAACATATAATATAGATATAACATATCGTCAGATGTATTACATAATTTTTGCTTAAAAGGAACTAAAGTTCCTACCGTGTGTCCCGCGACACGTTCTACCTTTTTTCTTATTATTGTTTCATTTTTTTTTGTTATAATAACTTCTGGGACTAACATCACGCGGATCGATTGAAGCAATTCCAGACAAACAAGAGGATTCCAGTCATAGTAGATAGAGTTAGTTTAAAACCTCATGGGTGCTACGTCACATATGTGCAAATAACCAAAATCGGTACAACGCGGCAAAGCCGCATGTATAAGAGTGAAGTTATTTGTCATTTGAAGTTAAGTTGTTGAGTTAACTTCACTTTTATACATGCGGTTTTGCCGCGCTGATTTTGATCATTTGCACATCTGTGACGTAGCACCCATGAGGTTTTGAGCTAACTCTACCTACTCTGACTGGGATCCTCTTGTTTGTCTGTGAGGTTTTAAACAACTCTAAATACTTGGATGAACATAAAGGAAATACTAACTACTAACTATATGGTTTTAAATGAAACTAACTATTTCTAAATGACTCCACAATATATTTGTAAAAATGTGTAAATATATTGTGGAGTCATTTAGAAATAGTTAGTTTCATTTAAAACCATATAATGAGTAGATTCCACGAAGTGAGGGTTTATACAGTTAACTTAACTACTAACTACTTACGATTAATTACATTTATCACGAATGTGATAAACCATCTTTTGATAAATATGTAAATCACGCGTTTGTAACATTTGTGATAAATTCTATGGTTTTATTACTCCGACGCCATTGAGCAACTCAGTTGTAACAAGTTCCATCATAATATATCGTCACATACACACAAATCGATGGAGCATAATACTTATTTTCGTCTGAGAAAAAAAAAGTTTACGTCGCGGTGTTTGAGTATATATGGCGTGAAAATCGCATGAATCTGAATTTGAAATCCCATTGCGGCCGACATTTCTTCACTAACTGAACACCTGTGGGATTTTGATTCAATAATGTCTCTTTAGGGTGCTACAGAGAAGCTTTTAAAATACGCTTACATATCATTTTGAAATTGTGATCGTAACTTCTGGTGATTATTATAATGAACAAATTATTTATTGTTATATTTTTGCTTGAGGAAAAACACGGTATTTAATATTTTCCACTAATACTCTCAATTATTTTGATCGTTCTATATCAGAGATTATGGCTTGAACAATGAATATGTGTTCAATACTATTGACGAGGTAAATTACACCTCTTATATCAGTGCGACTATACTATTTTATCGGACCTGGCCTCTTTAGTTATAGTTTTCCATTTTCTTCTAACCCTGCATTTTGTTTTCTAGTCTCTGATTTTCAATTCCTTAATATCTTCCTCTACTTGATCTCACCAGATCTCACCTTAGTAAGTTTTAGATTATATTCTTCAATATAAGAAAAATAAAATCGCGCTTGAGAATGCCGAATTAACGTTTTTTTTACAAGTTCGCGACCATATAACTCGGCGGCGTCAATGACTTATAGTCAGATTAGTTAAATTCAGTCTTAAAACACTAAGATCAAACTCCAATATTTTAATCTGACGTGCTCAAGTATTTCCGACTATCGATTTTTTTTACTAATCTTATCGTCTATCTTGGGCACGCGTCACTACATATAGAGCTAATACTTTCCAAAGTTGTTCTATTAGGTCTAAGGTGTCTCTCATATATTTAACTGCCACGCTCGAGTAATCCCGAAAAATCCCCTATTCGCCTCCCTAACTATTGGTGCCTGGTAGGCTAGCTTCAGAGGATCTGGCCCTATTCGGCTCCGGGTATCCGGTATCCGCCATCTCATCTGTATGTTATTATATTCACTGAAATGCGTCCAACTTATTCTCTACATACGCAGCTGTATGGATTCTAAAAGTTTTTTTTTTCATTCAGTGACTAAAATTACACTCATTTCAGCGATTTTTGCTTATTCATCTTGAAAAGCTTTTTACTTCTTTTCAATTTCGCCTTGCTTGCGTTGGTTTTGTTCAAATAATACACATTTTTTGTGTGCCGAAGTAATATAAGAAACTCAGAACGTTAATTAAAAGTTTTGTGGTTTCTGAGCATTCCTCCTTCAATATTAGAAGACCTATTCAACTTGTGGAAGGTAGTTCAGGAATCGGAAGATTCCGATTACATTTAAATAATTACTTCAGATCGTTCTTAACAAAGGGAGCTTGATATTCCATTAAAGATAATCTAATTAGCTATAGATATGTAAGTTTCATCATCAAATATAATTTGTTCATGTTACTTTAATTGTTAAATTGAGTTAAATGAAATTATTTTCACTCGGCATTTGATAGAATGCTCCACTAAAAGTGAATATTGGATTTGTGATGAAAATTATTAATTGTTCTATCAACTGGCAGGACAAAACATAGAAACATTATGTTTATGTTGCTTGTTCCTGGAACTTGTTTCTGAATGTTGTCAAACGTTTATTTAAGTTTCTCGTTGTTCACTGTTGCAGCAACAAAAGTTCTTATAAGTTGCTTGTTTCCATATTTAGCGGCAAAGATAAAAGGAGATATAGAAACATTGGTGAACATTTTTTGTTCCTCAACGGTATTTTTATCAGTGTAGACATGTTGTTGCTTGTTCCTCACTCGAAACTTGTGTCGTGAAGCCTTCCTTTAATGAACTAAGAGGACGTATGACACCATGTGAATGTCTGTCTGAAAGACTTGGTCTAGTCCAACATTTACGCATTTGTTTTTTCTGTTTTTCTGAAATAATTACAATTGCAGCAGCTGCTGCCAGTAAATTTTCATCGTATCACATTGTTTAGAAGCTAGGATCACACACTGCACTTGTGTAGACACAACGTTTCCTGTTGCATTAAATTAAATAATATTAATTTCAAATATTAATTTTTACGCACCATTTGTGAAGGATACTCCTATTGGTGTATTTAAGTATGACGTACTATCTCCAACACGCCTATCGAGCTTGAGCCGACCAATGATATAAGCGCAGTGAATGAAAACCCTTCACAGAGAGGCTATGCGCTTGAGTCGTTCAGCTTCCAACTAATCCTAATCGTCCCAATGTTTGGGGCTAGTACGTCATAACACCGTCCATTTGTTTCGAACATTTTTCAGTTTTGAATTTATATGTGATATCAACTCCTTTTTTTGGACAATGAATAAATTAAATATTAAAATTTGAAGCTTACAGCAACAAGTTTTTTTTATTACCAAAATCCTCAACTTTTAACGAACCCTCAGTATTGATGAAAATCACTGTATTTGAAAGAAAAATGTTTGTCATCTTCCTAACTGTTATTTGCGAAAACAACCACAAGTTCGTCTCTTTAAAACACAATACAAAGTTAAAGCTTTAAATTAACATAGTCCACAGCAATCTATAGGAGTGGAAAAATATTTTTTTTCGATTTACACATTTTTCCCAACCGCAGTCATCTAACTTTTATTCTCGCAAAAGAAGTTGGGAAAAGGGAGAGAAAAAAAATTTTCCCTGTGAAAACTTGGAGGCGCTGTCTCTTTATACTGGAAGATTAAATAAAGTGGAGAAACAATGTCATTTCAACTTCTTCTTCTTTACCTAGAATTTTCTTTCAAACGGGCTACGGCTCGAGTACACTTGAAGTTTTACATCACTTCAAAAATTCCCAGCGACGATTTTCTACCCTTGTTCCGCTCTACGCCAGTCAGAAAAAACATTAGAAAGAAAAGGTACGCGTCAAGATCAAAACGGAGTTGTCTGAGATGAGATTTAAAACATTGTTGGCGAAATGGATAAATAAGCGCTGGAAAATTATGGGCTTGTCGCTCAAAATACCAGTGATTTTCATAGATCTAAAATTGTATGCATACTTTTTCACATAACCTCAAATATTCTGAGGAAAATCGTAAGAACCGAGTTTTCCGTTCAACTCGCGCAAAGTAGTATATTATTCAACAAGCATATAATGATGGCTATTATTCACGGAGGTGCCGTTTATGTCGCAAGCCGCAGACGAGTGACATAAACACCTGAGTGAATGATAGCCATTATATGCGAGTAGAATACTATATTCTGTATCTGTTAAGTAAGGAGGGTGGGTGTAGGATCATAGCACTTAGGCCACATGTGACCCATTGTACATCCCTCCCAAGGAGTTGTCCTCCTAGGTCATCGTCCATCCCGTTCTTCCCAAGAAAGTGGACAGGTCACTGGGAGACATCTCCTTTATATCGGCAGGTGTGGGACCAAGACTTACCGAACACACACTCTGTTATTGACGATTACTCCGGAAACTCGCATGAGATATGCCTGACAGTTTGATCTTCCTGTTCACACATCCTGCATAGAGGTGTGTCCACTAGCCCCATAGTATGGAGGTGTTTCCTCAGTTAACAGTGGCCAGTCAGAAATCCTACTGTTAAACGTAGGTTTTTCTTGGTCATTGTCAAATATTTCTTCGACACCAGCTTCCAAAGGTCGCCCAGGGTGATCCTGGCAAGACTGCATCCTTTGATTCCATCCCAACTCTTGAGGGATTGAGCATGGGTGTAACGTTTGGCTAGTTCCGCAATTGTCGAAGTCGTCAGGCCGCAGGTGTCACTGGGTCCTGAAATTTTCAGTCCAGCCGTTTCCCTGGTTGAAGAATCGATAAAGCGATTACCTTTACTCATGTCGTGCCCTTTAACCAGGGGCTGGAAACTTAATCGTCAAAAAAAGCTATACACAATTTTCGGAGACATCTGTAGTTGTCATGAGTCATGATTGAATCTATAGTCAAGTTTGTTTCTCAAACATGGCGCTGCTTTTGTGACTAATTAAAATTTAACGTTGGTAGCACACATGAAATGGTAGGATTGGTAAGATTTTCTCAGCTGTTTGTCTATATGTCGGCTATTACTTCTACTTGGGGTTTTTGTGTATGTAAACACGTGTTTGTTTGTATTGAGTTCATTTTGTTCTTGTGTTTTTGACTACAATTATAAAATGGGATTTGTTCGTTGTTATGTTCCACAGTGTTTAAAATATCTACAAGCATTATATTACTGCGGATGAAAGAATGAAAGAAACTTAAAAACTTTGCACTCCCTACTTTACATTCACTTGGTAAGTGTTTGCGTCTTATTTTATTAGAATTAGAATAACGTAGGTATTTTTTTATTTTCGCAGACTTTAATGAAGATAACAATGGAGAAAATTGTTTTGCATTCCCCACCAAGGCTGTTATCGACACTACACCAAAAATAAGAGGTAATAACTGTTGATTTTTTCAACTTACAATTACTTATGTGTACAAATGTTGCAGAAATCATTTATTTTTTGATAAAATAAAGCGTGTTTTTTTCAAATATTTTGTTTCATTTATCAACCACAAGGTACTTGAAACTCTTCCAAGCCAGAAGTAACAATTTTAGGTTATTTGCATTTCACCACTTTCAAAGTATTTTCTACTTTAGAAATACATTAAGGGCCAAAAACCTGAAATTGTTACCTCTGACTTGAGATGTTTCAAAACAGTATTTTGAAAAAATGGAATGGACAGGAGTTTTAAACTTACCGCCTTTGAAATTGATAGATTTTTGCTTAACTTTCTCTCTTAATATATCATGACAACTACAGATGGCAGCACATTTGATGATGCCAAAAAATTCATTAGAGAAGGCAGTCTTTTGGTTATATGTGGTATTTGCCTTTAACCCACCTCAGTATATATTGTTATCTGCCGAGGCGTTAGCTAAATCTTGGTGGTACTCTAGTACTAGCCCCTGTTTTTGCCAGAATACTATATTTTGTCCACGTCTATGAATTACCTGTTTAGGTATACATGTTTTTGTCAAACTAAAACACTATAGTTTATTACATGTATAAAGCTTATTACTTCTTATGTTATTGAACAAATTATATATTTGATGAACATTTACTCTCTGATTCACTTTTCATTTTAAATTTTCCAGTAATATCAATCAAACACCAGTATGCTTGAAAAAAAGTTGGAAATGTTGCATGCAGCTTGGCGTTTTTTTTTTGTTGGGCGCGTCGGTGGCATGAATTAGAACTTGCTCTATTTTCGAGCGAAAAGTCGTTACGACTTGGTAACTTTTCTGGTGGATTTTGTCGCACCAACCCAAAATTTCTATTGGCTGCTCCGCTCTGACATTTCTGTCACTGTTAATCAAGTTGGCAACACGTTACGTTTTCCTCATGCCTGGATAAGTCGCAGCAACAAACTATCGATATAATACAAATAATATATATATATATATATATATATAACTTTATGAAAATATAATATAATATAATATATAACTTTATTGAAATTCTTGGAATTAGCAATGAATTATTTAAAATATCACTTTTACTTGTGACATACATCATACACACTAGACAAAAAACTGATTAAACGATCTACTCCTATAATATAATACATTTTGATACTATTATATATACAAAGTCTTCAAATCCTGATGGCTTAGGGATCGGACTTGGTAAAGCGCGAAATTTCATGCATGGGTACGACTCAGGATCGCGGTGAATATTTTTATTTAATATATTGTGTCGTTTGTATGAGTAATCTTCAAAATAATTATGTGTCATGTGACCTTTCCATCATCCACACCTATTATTCACTGGTGAATAATGTACATCGTTATACTTGAAGAAGCACACGTAAAACGTTGAAATTATCAAATAGCTGTGGACAAAAGTACCTTCATATGTCCCAAATAAAAAAAATTCACTTTTCAAAGTAATATCAACAAAAAAAACCGAAAAATTACCCACAAGTTCCACCTAAGAAGTAAATATGAGGGAAAGAGTCATTATAAATTGAGAATAAATTGATTGAGTGAAGACTTACCAACAACTGTCATTTTTTGATGGTCCGTTACAGTTTCAAAGAAAGGAGCTTCACCGGATACCTCACATCTGTACACGCCAGTAGTTGAAAGTTGAACTGACGACAAAACAACTATACTTTCTGTAGAATTATGCATCTGAAACAAAAATAAGTTTTAATAATTTTCAGGTTTCTATCTTTTTTTATTGCAAATGGAAATACTCGTTAATTCTGAGATTTCTGCTTAGGATATTAAGAAAAAAACTAAATTCTTAGTGAAGCGTTATAATAATCATAACCGCACACTCTGTATACGTTTTAGTCCAGCAGAGGAGATAGTATAAAAGTGTAGGTAACATTGAAGGAAACTGAGAAAAAAAAACACAAAATCCTTTTAGTAAATTACGTTAAGGGTTTCTTCCGATAAAAATACATTTTGAAAGTAAACAGAAAAATAAATCATTTGTCAGTCGAGATCCACATCGCCATTATCATTAGATGAAACTGGAAAGTGCAGGTTATTCGAAACCACTTTAAAAGAAAACGAATGAAAAATTAATATTTTCATTACAGACGAATTTATCATCCCATATTTACACGGAGATATTTTTCAGATGATAATGTAAGTATTGTTGAACTAAAGAAAGGTACAATGTAAAAACAATTTCTTAATAAACAGGTTTTTGACAGGTCGTTAATATCAAATCTCACAATACAATTTTCTCTATACCAGAATGAAGACACTTATTCTCACGTTATTTCAAGGTTAGGTTGAATTGCTTCAGTCAAAAGCGTTCTTATCATTCAGGTTCACAGGTCACTAAGCATATGTATCAAATCAGAAGACACAGAGGTTACCAAAATGTGAGATTACAAATATACCCGGAGAAAATAATGATGGTTGATGTTTCCTGCACACTGTACCATTTTTTTTGCTTGAGGATGCAAAATACCGGAAAATTGCTCCTTATTATTCATATTGTCACTTTGAATTGTCAAAGTCACATAACTGACATTTAAATGAAAACATCGCTGGTGAAAGACTTTTTAGAATCGCTGAAAACTGAATACATATCCTTTTTTCTCCCGTCAAAATTGCATAAGTCTGTCTTATTCATTTCACGGATTTATTTGGAAGTTATGATTAAACGTAATAAAAGAAAACAAAAGGTAGTACGTGTCGCGGGACACACGGTAGGAACTTCAGTTCCTTTTAAGCAAAAATTATGTAATACATCTGACGTCCTAGATACACAATTTGCATATTCCTCGGTGGTCGAGTAGTAAGCAAACCAGACTCTCACGCGGTAGACCCGGGTTCGATTGCCCGTGAAGAAGTTTTTTTTTGTTGTTAATTTTATTTTCGAATAATAATTCTGTTTGATATTAATAACGACAATAGGTAGACGTTTGAAGTATTTAGCAGAATATTCATTATTATAGATAATGGTACGGTACCCTTCATGAGGGAGTCCGACTGGCAACATCTACTTATAACAGCATCGTATATTTAAAAAGGGAAACCGTAGCATTATACAAATTGGACATTCAAGAACTGTACATTTACCACAAAAAAATTAGTGGAAACATGAAATTGAATTGTTAAATTTTCAATTTGAAGTTATATTACAGTTTATAGAAATTTTTATTTTCTAGATTTTTTCTTAACCTTCCGCTACACGCGTGCCTGTTTTTAACAGAAGTACACGCGCGCGGACTGTGAGTCCACGTTAAGTTTTTCCACGAAGGAGGCTCTGAATGTGGGTGGACTATAAAAAATTAGTATTAATAAACATTTATATATAAACAACATCATTTATACACATTCTTAACATATAAAAGTACAATGTTCCAAGCACATGTATTTTCCACATTTTATGCAGAAGTATTTTGTAGGTCGATTTTTTCTTCGGTCGCAGAAACCACAACGACCTCTTCTGGGAACATTATTTTCATTTGGTGCTGCTAATCTTTGTTGTGGTTCCACATATCCGGTTAATTCTCTA
Source organism: Galerucella calmariensis (assembly GCA_910591675.1). Classification (NCBI taxonomy): domain Eukaryota; kingdom Metazoa; phylum Arthropoda; class Insecta; order Coleoptera; family Chrysomelidae; genus Galerucella; species Galerucella calmariensis. Next base: position 24,304 of record CAJUYG010001579.1, on the reverse strand, counting down.
ATTCTTGACGCCAGTTGTTTCGGCAAACAAGTGAGTTGAGCTCTTTGACGTAAGTGATTTCCACTAATTGTAAAGACAGATTCCGCAAGAATTCTCTTCTTCTCATGTTATTGGGACTGTTTCACTTGTGTACAATTTTGGTGGCAGCTTTTGGCCCAGGTAGGTGTTTTATTAAATTTTCGGCCCTTGTCCTAACATTTTTTGGTGGCTGATGTTTTCTCCATTTGGTCGTTTTATTTTATCCCATAAAAAATGGACCGTCTAATGTCGATGATGGTTCTTGTTCAGTGTCTGAAATATCCTGCTCTGAAGCTGAATCTTCCGATCTTTCTTCCAAATGATCTTCCTCTGTATCATCGTCCTCGTCATCGTACTCAATTCCTACGTCGTCATCTTCTAACATTGTTCCCTCCAGTAATTTTTGTAGATATTTTTGCTCTTTTTCATAAGACATCCTGAAAAATAAATTATTTTTTTATAATTTTAAAATCAACTAACACTTTTCTTTCATGATAATTAACTCACTTGCATAAAAATTTAATAAAACAATTGAAATCTTACTTTTCCTTGTCGAATACACGTCAAGAAAACAAATTGTTGATATCACTTTTTGGGACAGATTTACACGCGTAGGACTCACGGTCCGCAATCGCTTATTACTCAGTAACACGTGAAGCTTCCAAACGCACACACGATACTGATCTATCTCAGTCCACTCCCGAAAGGTACCGAAATCGACAGCTCCCGGAAAGCGCGCGTTTCGAAACTCAGGCTAAATTTGAATTCGACAGGACTGAGAGTCCGCGCGCGTGTAACGGAAGGTTAAGTGGGTCGTAGAAAAAATATGCTGTTCGACTCGTGTGGATGGTCCATATCGCATTTGAACGATTGAGCACTCCGCCTACGGAGTCGTGCACAAACAACTATTTCTATCAAAATATGCCCTTTTACATTCAAAAACAAGCTGCCAAATGTCAAATCAATTTATCCATACATTTTAAAGTTATCGAATTAAAACATTCAAGTTTTAAAAATTTCAACACCCTGTATTTCGAAAAGTCAATGTGCTAGACTCCTTAATCCTCATATGATTTTGTCCAATTTTACGAGAGGAATCTACATGCAAACGTTGTAATTACCCTTAACGTTCGAGATACTTACACCATTTTTTGCGCGATCGTATTGAAATAAATTCCGAATAAAAAAATTTGAATTACTTCGAAATGAACGAAATGTCAAAAGTGACATTTATACTTCTTGATCAGTTAAAATATATTTTTTCTACGACAACCTCGATAAATGTTTATTTTGTAACCGTATCTTCAATCATAAACAAGCACATTTTGTACAGAATTTCATTTTTGCATCGTGCTGCTATGCAAGTTGCTAAGCAACAAATGCGAAATAAAATATTTCGTGTTAGGTCTAGGTTTACTCTAAAATCACGACGACTACGGCTTGTTAAATTATGACGTTTAGCGACAAATTGATGAAATGTCAGCAGATCGTTTCTGTCAAAGTTAGAAATAGTAAGTAAATCACTTACCGACGTGTTAAACTTAGAAACCAGTAAACACAACCTACCGTCCTGACAACCGATGCTGTAAATAAACAAAAAAGATCAATCGCGCAAGAAATTATGGAAGTAATAGTAAAAATTTATCCGAACAAATTCAAGTAGATCACCAGCACTGCGAATACCAGCTTTGCATAGAATTTTAATATAGCACCGGTGGTTCAGTGGTAGAATGCTCGCCTTCCACGCGGGCAGCCCGGGTTCGATCCCCGGCCGAAGCATATGAATCGCTGCTTCGTAAACGAGAGAGAGACTCAGGAGAGAGCACAAGCACGCAAGCGAGGCACATAACGAAGCAACGTAACATAACGTAACGTACAGGTCAGATCTTTTGCGTGTCGACCCCCGGTCGCTCAAACATAACCCGACGTAAAGAACTAAAGTTCCAGCAACGGTAAGCACCTATGTCTTTGTTGAATCGTATGACCCGCATGATAGGAATGCATTTGACTTCATTTATATTTTACTAGTGACCCACCACGCGTTCGCTTCCAAACGCTACAAAAATTGAGCCTAAGGGTGTATTAGACTATGCAAAAAAGGTCATCAGCTCTCTGAATGAATGAATAAATCATACTTAGTCGATGAGGAAGAAGAAATTCTCAACTTTTTCCATGCATCAAGATAATATCTAGCTTAAAATGTCTCTAAGCGCGAAATGTATGATGTCATATTAGAAATCACACTTTCTGACGCTTTCAAACCACGAAGATGATATCTGTATTTTTTTCTAATCCATCAAATTCTTCTCACATAGCATGTACAATATAAACCCGGCTGATATACAGTTTACCAACGTGTAGGAGGTATCAAAAATGTCAAAGTTAAGATAACTGGGGATGAAATGTCGGTTCTATTTAGGAGGGTTGCTTTCGATAAGTTTCACTATCAGTCGCGTCGAGGGCACTGAAACGCATTGGTCTGTCAAAACAGGGAAGTTATAAAATAAAATTCAGTATTTTTTCAGATTGAGGATGTTAGATGCTACAAAATACGTTTAGGGGTGTCAAGATTTTTTTATTGATACTTTCGAATGAACTAATCTTATACGAACAAAAAATTTTTCATCTTTTTCTGTTCATTTTGAGCGCATATACAGTGTGGAAACCACTTATGGAATAAAATTCTTTAAGTCATTATTTTAGAAAATTATAAAAAATGCCGAGACACGTCAACTTTTGAATTGAGTTGTGCGTTATGTGAACATAAATATAAATGTACAGGGTGATTCAAGCAAGTATGCCATAATCGGTGTTTTGTTTTAATGGAACACCCTGTATATTTGCATATTTTTGAAATCCTCTTAATGGACCGATTCCAACAAACTAAATAATGTATAGTCAATTATGAATTATACAGGGTGAAATTTTTATTTTTACAGTTATTAAACACATACATAAAATACCTGATGTATTTGATTTTAATACATTGAAATAAATGCTCAAAATGTTCTCCACCTAGTTGTTGGCAATAGCACAGTCTCCTATAGAACTCCTCCTCAACTTCGTTTAAAGTTTGAGGTGAAATATTCCGTATTTCTGTAGTTATCCTGTCTTTGAGGTCTACAATGCTAGTTGGTTGTGTTGCATATACTTTGTTCTTGAGATAACCCCACAGAAAAAAATCTAACGGCGTAAGGTCTAGCGATCTAGCTGGCCACTCAATAGTACCTCTTCGTCCAATCCATTTATTGGGGAAGATTTCATCTAAATATGCTCTTACCATTAAAGTATAATGGGGTGTTGCTCTGTCTTGCTGGAACCAAACATTTTCATTCGGTAAGCTAGGATTTATTGCGTTGGGATATAAGTTTGCCAACGCAGGAATAACTTCATTTCTGAGCATATTTAAATATTTTTCAGCTGTCAAATTTCCATCTATAAATATAGGACCAATAATATGGTCGCCGACCCAAACGTTCACCTTTTGAGGGTACTGAGTATGTGTCTCACGCATCCAATTAGGATTCTCTGCTGACCAATATCTACAGTTCTGTCGGTTTACCTCTCCATTCAATGTGATTGTTGATTCGTCAGGAAAAAGAATGGTACCAAGAGCTATCTCATTTCTGTTCAGCTCATTCATCAATCTTTCTCAGAAATCCATTCTACGATCTGGATCGTCTTAACTCCTGCACAAAAGTTAATTTGTAGGGATGAAGTTTTTCTTTATGAAGACAATAGTTGTATGACTAACATTATTTTCACAGACAATTTGACGTGTACTTGAAGTTGGATTCTCTTCGACAAAAAACAAAATAGCCACTTTCACATCATCTTCAACGAAGTGTGGTTTTCTTTTCAATAGTTTGACATGTCCAAGTTCTCTGAATTGCGCATGAATTTTAGACACAGTACTTTGTGAAATATTAGGCAATTTGGGATACCTGTGATTAAATAAGTTTGCCACTTCAACTGGACTTCTGCAGTTATCCCCGTACCCGATCATCATTAAAATCTCAATTCGGTGAGTCTCAATTAAATATTTCATTGTTAGTTTGTTGGAATCGGTTCATTAAGAGGATTTCAAGAATATGCAAATATACAGGGTGTTTCATTAAAAAAAAAACAACACTGACTATGGCATACTTGCGTGAATCACCCTGTACATTTTAATTTATGTTTACATAACACACAACTCAATTCAAGAATTGACGTGTCATGGCATTTTTAATAATTTTCCAAAATAATGATATAATAGTTATTTATGATATAAGTGTTAAAAGTACATTTTTAAGGCACGCATGTGAAGGTTTGCAGAATGAGCGAAGCGAGCATGAGCATGAGTGCCTTAAAAGGTACTTATTTTAACGCGTATATCATACAAACGTTCAAAAAATGCAATAATACAGTTTGAATTAAATTTAAAAAACCTTTATTAATACATCCAGAGGAGATAATTTTAAATTATTTAAATTTAAATTCCATTTTTTCTGCGCATCATTCCTCCTTATCCACGGAAAATGGTAAAACAGCAGTGCAGGAAATTAATTTGTCAAATTGCACAAATTGTACTATTAATATCAATGTTAATAAATAAAATCTAAATATTTTGACGTTTGCTTTCAAAATTTGACAATTCACTTTCACCTTCAGTGCCATAAACATTTTAAGGCACTCAGTGTCTTAAAGTGACATTTTTAAGGCTTCTATGGAGTGCTAAAATAGTAGTTTGTACAACAAGTGCGCAAAGCGTCACTTTTCCCACGAGCGCAGAAGTTTGTGGCTCGAGCCGTAAGGCGAGTGCCGCAAATCTAGCGAGTGGGAAAAGTTATTTGCGTACAAGTTGCACACAATATTTTTTCTACAACCACATTTATTAATGAAAGAAATACAGTCATTTAGGTATATAGTTATTTTATTTAGACTTTAAATAGAAAGAACTTACAATATGAAAATAAATAGAAAAATCAGTTGAATGTATAATTAATTGTAAAATTTGAATAAATTTGTATTGAAACCTCAGGTTAAAATTTTCGGTGGCAGTTCTAGCCTTTTCAATAATATATGGAGGAGTATTTTCAATGTCCGAATTGGACAACTCAAAAAATAAGTTATTTTGATCTTGGTTCATAATTCCTTAAATTGTTTTTTAATTAATTAAAATTGATAATGAAATAAATAGTTTACTTAGGTACTTTTGGTTTTAATTTAAAAATTGTACACAAATAAGAAACACACTATTAGGTTGAATTGTCAAAATAAGTTGACAGGTCATAGGTAGCTTTGTTTGACATTTCGGTGCGGAAAAGTGCCATAGCGTGTACTTTTCGCATTACTTTTCCAACGGCTATCAAAAGAATTAGGAAAGGCCTGCTTTGCGCATAAAAATTTGTGTAGAAAAGCGTGTTTTGCATAGTGGTTGTAGGAAAATGACATTTTTAACACGTTTGTAGAAAAAGAATTTTATTCCATAAGTGGTTTCCACACTGTATATCTTTCAATGTAGATAAAAATCCAACTGCTCACAACCTTTGATTTGAAATTCGAAAAACAAATTTTTTTTTTACTAATGGGGTGGTAATTCTCATCAAGCAATTATGTAAAAAAATGTCCAATTAATCAACCACCATGAGGTTCAAATGTTTCATTTGATTCGATCTCACATGACGATGAAATTAATTTTTTCCCATAAAATACATACATGCAATATTTTTTAATAAAATGGGAAAAATATTATTTCCACAAAACATACAAAAATGGAATTAGTTTCCATGGATTTCAACTAACCGATTAACTTTTCAGAGCCAGCATCAGTGACGTTCGTATAGGTTTGCAGGCAAAAAAATTGTAAATTTTCAATTTGAAAATCTGGGGGTATTTCAGAGGAAATACAAATACCTCATCATCCCAATCTGTTCACCAGCATTTGAAGGAACCGATTTATCAAAATTCCAGGAATAGGATAGGTGAAGACAACTATGATTGCTTTTGATGTTTTTTGGATAAATGTCATCAGTTGTTGACGATTGATGAGGTTGGAATAAGTTAATTAACAATTTTTGTCCCCACATCCAGCACACTCTCCGAGTTCTACCATTTTCCCTGGATACCCATAAAGGACGTGTCAGTGCTATAAATCCTCAAGCCTTAGTAAGTATGAAGTTTATTGACAACTGTGATTGTTACTAAAGTTTTTGGGAAGTATTTAGGTATAAAATTGGCACTAAGTACCATGCATAGTCTATTTGCTAGTAAATTTATTCCTACTCGTTGCAAAATGGGATAAATGTTTCCTGTTTCTGACAATAAATAAGGCTGGAATTAGTTGATACCCGTTGTGTGGTCTCCATATCTATCACACTTTTCGAGTACTGCCATTTCTTCCTGCACTCCCATAAAGGACGTGTCAGTGCTGTGTCTCTTCAAGCCTTAGTAAGTATGTTAATGTTTATTGACAACTGTGAATGTTCTTAATGTTTGAAGTGAGTATTTAAGTGTAAAACTGGTAAGATGTAGCATTAATAGTTTATTTGCTAGTGGGTATATTCCTTATTGCAGCAAAATTGGATAAGTACCACTTGTTCCTGATGATTTATAAGGTTGGAGTGAGTTGATCACCCATTTTGTTCCCTCCACATCTATCACATTCATCTAGTCCTGCCATTTCTCCCTGGATCCCCATAAAGGACGTTTCAGTGCTGTATTAATATGTTGTTGTGTATTGATCCTGGATAGTAAACCTTATACTAGGGTATATATTTTCTCTCATAAATGTCTTCTACACGCTCTACAATTCTACATCCTGTTTCAACCAGTGTTCTCTTTTGGCTTGTATTACTGCTTTTTTGTACTCAGTTCTTGTATTCCTATTACTCACATAACTTGCTAGGGGTGACTGTGTCCTGTAGTTGTCCCTCAACCATCTCAAGTACATCCCCTTCAACCCATTCTATAGGAATTCCAAATGAAGCACCTTCATATACATTTGATTATAATATGTTTCATCTGAAACTTTGAACTTTTCACTTCATAAATTTACAATTTTTATTTCCGTACCGCTATGAAACTGCAATTCATATAAATTAAATAAAATTTAAACAAACAATTGCGAATAAGCTGTTTAAATTCAATATTTACGTTGGCAAAATAATTGCAATGGAACCTGGGAAACGTTTTACATGATAAAAACGAGATTACGCATGTGGTAATATTTATAGTTTATATAAAATCACAGGAATTTCAAATTTCAAAAGAAGAAACATGCCCGGGTATATCCGGACGTGTGGAAACCCTAAGTCAGTGTAGACTCAGTCTCTTTATCTCACTTTTTGGTACAAAGTCATGTATATGCCTGATTTTGGTTGAAGGTCATATAAAATAATATTAAATGTTCGGATATAGTGTATCTTACACAAAAATATAATTGAATCAATTATACGACAAAATTAAAACTTCACTTATCCTAATAACTGGATATGACACTACCACGAGAATCGTTGTTCATTCGGTTAAAAGGTATTTTGCTTCCAACGAGAACCATGTGTATGACAAAAGTTTTAATCACACGTTAAATTAATTTGCCGAGCTACAGCATTCGTAGGTAATTGTATTACTAAAGTTATTCGTAACAGAAATTAGATATTTCATTGTATAACGAGAAGTTCACACTTTATCATCTCGTGGTTAAATATTGACTGTAATCCAAAGTCATTTCGGTGAAAGTTGAAGCGGTTCAAGCCGCAAACTGACATGTCTTGTATGTTCAAGGTCGAATTACGCTCGTTAATTCACGTAGTACTTGAATTAGAGAGGTTTTTGTAGGTGAGAGAGTTTGTAACATGAAAAGAACAGTTCTTCTGTGTTACTACTATAAAATTGATACCTTTTGCGTGAGTTTGTTGCCTCTAGCTCTAGACACATTCATAATTTTAACAGAAAGAACAATAGTATTAAAGAGGAAATGGAGGAATTTGTTTTTGGAGAAAGTGACGAGGCGAGTGACGCAATAAATGAAAAGCGAAAGAAAGATTAATCTGCCGAAATAATTCGTGAACGGTTTCAAGGAGATATGGCTGATGTACAGCAAAAGATTCGAGAGATTACTGCAGTTTGGAGAAAAATGAAATATTCTGCAGTAGAAGGTACCAGTTCATTTAAACCCAACGAGGTAAAAGAAAAAGGAGGGAAGTTAAGCGTGGTGGTGATTTAACCAACTTTCGACGGATGTCGTCTTATTGAGAAGCCACATTAGTGACATTAGTCATCAATTCTTGTGTCAAATTGAAAAGCCACTTTAAAAAAATAGTGATTTTCAGTATTAGAAAGGTTATTTTATGAGTATTAGTATAAATTTAAGTTGATATTGACCTGTACAATAGTGTTTGGAGACTGCTTTTATCCAATATTTACCACCTTAAAAAGATGCATGTGCGAGTTTTTTGTTTCCCCTAATTGAATAATTAAATTTACGCCTCTGATTTGTTTACGCTTCAACGTAACTCGGCCATATTCAGAAGCCACTTTGGTTGATGATTCTTTATAATGTTATGTTCTCTCCTCTTTCTTTTACCTCGTTGTTTAAACCAGCATGCGAGAGAATGGTTGAGGATGTAGGTATTGTTTTTGAAAGTAATTGAAAAGCCGGCGACTACTATTATAACATCAACTACTATTCACAGTTACTATTCACGATTGGTGGAACCAATTCCATGTTCTATTTGCTGTAACAAAATTGCTGGATTGCTCTGAGCTTAAGAATATCAATATGGGAACTTATGAAATATAAAATCAAAGTATCATTTAAACTGTTGTTCAGAATCAATTGGTCATAAAGTTTCAAGTTCACTGTCATATCATTGCCAGTACTGAGGCATTGAAATAGTTTGATCAGGAAGTGAAACAATCTACGGTCAAGAAATTATTGAAACCCATGGATTTTCAAATGATGTAACTCGGATTTGGATTGAAACACTTGAAAACTCACAGGCAACATTATATGGAACATTGCGATTAAATTATTTTGAAAGACTGGGAAATTTGAAAGTTTGAAGACTCTTGCGAAGGCAGTTCATCAAAAGAAGATTTTCCATCATCAAAAGAAGGTTTTTGGGATGATTAACTCACTCACTTTCCCATCAAGAAAATATGTTTTTCACTACTAGCTGTGAAGTTGACAACTATTGCTTCTTCTAGCCAACCGAGAAGTTGAATTTCTCTACTAGTGGTTGATATATTTCTCTATTATTAACCTAGGTCAATAATGGACAAATTCGGATATTTGGAGAATTCAGGGATAGTAGTTCAACAAAAACCTGTGCAACATAATTTTGTATACACAGGAGATTGTTTTTAACATATTTGCTGCTGGAATTTACCTATCAAAATGAAATCATTTTAATAAAAATACCATTAGTTCAAAATTCGCGCTCAACTTAAAATGACTGATGACATAACGAACGTCATAATATATCGAAATCTGACAGTATACTTGTCAGTCAGACTACGGAGAGAACGCTTCTCGTGTTGCGTTTGTGAATTATTCCCTATTTTCGTCTTAAATTTAGCTATGCCTCATTTAAAAACCAGGAGGAGTAATTTGAATTTAAGTTGGCAACTCTGTAGATCTCTGATTGGTCAGATTCAGCCCAGTTTCACACAAAACTTCTTAGCATTAACATCCAGCTGATTTCTATTTTTGATAGTTCTGACAGATAAATAAATAAATATTGGATGAAAAACCAAAAATATTCATGTTATCATCAAAATTTCTCAAGCAGTTGGTACATTATTACTTTACATTTTTCTTAAGATAGCAGTAAAGTAGTTAAAGAAATACTGGGTGGGATGAAAAATATACAGTGCTAAAAAATATTGGTGGAATACCTACCAGGACTTTTAAAAATTGTGATAAGTGAATAAAAATATGGTTCGAAGAACAAAAATGAAATCTGTGTGGGACTTAGTTTTGCAAGCTTTGAAGAAAAGTTCAGAAACAAATTAAATTTATCTTTGTCACCCTTTGAAGAGTCAAATGTACTATTTATTTGTTATATACATATTTGGAAAGAAATCGTCAAAGTTTATTGAAAGAACATAACGAGATCAGTAAAAATAAGCTTTGGAAGATATAAAACAATAAAGAGAAGAATGGGTTTGGTGGAAAATGCATTATTAGTTTTTGAAGGCAAAAAGAAGGAAGAAAATATCTCAGAAGTATTTGAAAAATGGTTAATTACTCCTAATCCGGCAACATAAAGATAACTGTTGGACATGTTTTAATTAATAGGTACTGCTTATTGCTTTACAAAGTTAATAATTTTGTAGTAGTGTTATTGCCAGAACATATTATAAATTGTCATATTTTTTTCAATTCAATTAAAATAAATATAATTGAAGTTACTTGACTATCTGTGATACCCCATCATCAACAATGACCATAATTTGTTTGTTGTCGATGTGAATCTGAATCTTCTGATGTAGAGCATAGTTATGTAGAGTCGAAGGTATTTGAAGTGTTTTGAATACTATTGTATTCAATATTGTAATATCGTTTGAATATTTCTTGATGTTACTTTGTAGTAACTTTTTTTTCAAAGTTTCTACAGCTCACCGGTAGTAGTTGTAAAGAATGATAGATAATTATTTTATATAGGTACTGTATGCTGGTCGAAACATTTTGAAAATTAACTTATTGACTTTCTTTTAAAAGCGTTCAGTTGTTTGGTAACTTAAAACAGCCGAAATAGAGTAATGTGGATTTTGTAATATTTCAGTTTGAATTAGAAATTTCAAACACGAAACAGAAAAAAGTTTTACATTCTGTTTAATGTTTAGGTACATCTGAAGAATATACTGAAGATCAGAGGAAAAATGAACTTATGACTAATCTCTTTGCTATCAAAACACAATTAATATATTTGGAACACGACTGTTGACTACGTTTTCGGAACACACCCTTTAGTAACTAATCTGGTAACTTTTAGTGGTGTGGGTAAGGCTTTTTGAATTACTCCTCTTGGCTTTTAAATGAACTATAGTAGTGGAGAAAATTGTAAATACACCATGGTGGTGAAGACATTTATAAATCTCGCACCTAATTCCGCTCGGGGCGAAGCCCCTCTCGAAATAATTTTGGTGCTCGTAGATAATAATAGTCTTCGCTACCTTGGGGTATAATATACTATTATTTTTTCTGGTAATCTTGGAAAACTTCCACAGAGGCTCAATGGAATAATGAAAAAAAAGTTGTTCATGAAAATGGGACTAATATACCAACAAAGAATTTGTTTACATGGAAAAAAATACTTCAAGCGGATTCTGATTTTACAAAATTGAAAAAATTCCCAATTAATTCTCAAACAAAAAGTTTTTCAGCTTCAATCAAACGTAAAAGTAATAATAACTTTTGCTAGAAGAGTACAGCAACTCACTGTTAAACTAATAACCGAATACTTCCCGGAGTTGGCTTTAAACACATTCAATTAAAATAAAAATGTTCCTTTTTTAACTCGGAAAATGTTTCACGTCCCTTTCTAGTTGAACATTCAGATCATTATTAGTTATTTCACAGAAATTCTTGTTTAACTACTGTTTCTGATATAACTCCACTGGAAAAATGGTAAATCGCCGCTGGTTTTGAATTTAAATTCATAGAAAGTTTCAGTAGGTACACCTCTCTCTTTGCTAGTACATTTGCTATTCCATTTTATTTCGCTTCAATAGCTTTTGTGGCAAAGGATATTCGAAAGATGTTTTATTATTTTAATGTGAATTATTCCGAATAATCCACACGAAATCATTGGTGATAGATAAAAATGCCTATATTTGTATAATGCAGTTAAAAAAACCTTTCAAAAATTGTCCTTTAGAAGCCCCAAAAATCCTTCAAATTGGCATTACTGTTGTGACCGGCGATTGATACACAATTATTACACAGCTGGGCTCCATACTGTTCTACGTCACTCGCCTTGGCGCGCTAACGAGATCATTTAAAATGATTTTAAGTAACACGGATCCTTAAACTAAGTTTTTCAAGTTAAAATTGATTCAAAAAAGAATCGAGAATTTTTGGACGCAGCTTGATATTATTGAATGAAAAGTAGCTATTTACCTAACACGTGCGGAAAATGGATTTTTCCGCACGAGAAAAACATTTTCCGCAAGTGTTAGGTACAATAGTTTTTCTACGAGCGTGAGGAAAGTCAACAGAACTAATCAAAAGTTGAGATATTTTTATCTGATTATGAGTGCTTATAGATTATTTAGAAACATATGTTATCTAATTCCGCTATCAAATGTGACACTTTACGTCACTCCTTGACGTCAGGTAACGTCACATTTTTCATAACCTTCATATATCGATTATGAAAAGTAGTTATGTAAAAACTTTACGTAACTGTTTATGTTTCAACATAGAGATACCACATGAGTTTCAAAGAATAATTTATTAATTAGGTAGGTACTGTCAAAACTGACAATTATTCCATTATTTAAACTGTACAATCAACCCATTATTTTAATTCAATAGTATTTTGAGATTTATAAACATTGAAAACATTATTCAGGACACAGTTATTTAAAGTAAGTCAATTTTCTGGGTGAATACATCATAGTAACAATACTTCTAACACCATTTGATTCCACTTCAATATTATCATTGTAATTGAAGATTTTATTGAATATTATGAAAGTGCGGAATTAGATAAAACGTTGTACGTAAACACGTTATGAAGAAAAAGACATTGTTCAACACGCGTAATTTGCAGAACTCGCTAGCGCTCGTTTTGGCAAATATTACGCTTGTTGAACAACATCGCTCTTTTCATAACTAATTACGTAAATATCTATTATTAGATTATTGATAAAGTATATTTAACGTAAAATATTATTAACAATAATAGTTACATGTCAAAATCTAATACCTAATTATTTATATTATAATTTATCGTAAAAGTACAATTATTTGCATTACTTTAATAGGGTATTTTCCTATGAGCGGAAAAAATTGAAATGAAATTGCCATTCATATGCTCCGGCCGGGATTCGAACCCGGGCCGTCCGCGTGAAAGGCGAGCATTCTACTACTGAACCACCGACGCTATATTAAAATTCAATGCAAAGCTGGTATTCGCAGTGCTGGTGATCTACTTGAATTTGTTCGGATAAATTTTTAATATTATTTCCATAATTTTTTTTGCGCGATTGATCTTTTTTGTTCATTTCGAAGAAATTTGAATTATTTTATTCGGAATTTATTTCAATACGATCGCGCAAAAATGGTAAGCATCTCGAACGTTAAGGGTAATTACAACGTTTGTGTGTAGATTCCTCTCGTAAAATTGGACAAAATGATATGAGGATTAAGGGGTCTAGCACATTTACTTTTCGAAATAGAGGGTGTTGAAATTTTGAAAACTTGATTGTTTTAATTCGATAACTTTAAAATGGATGGATAAATTGATTTGACATTTGGCAGGCTGTTTTTAAATGTAAAAGGGCATATTTTGAAAGAATTTGTAGTTTGTGCAACTAGTGTGGATACGATGGCCATATCGCACGAGGACGAAGTTTGAGCTGTGTTTGTGTTTGTGCTCAATCGTTCAAGTGCGATATGGACAAACCACACGAGTCGAGCAGCATATTTTTTCTACGACCCACTTAAGAAAAAATCTAGAACATAAAAATGTCTATAAACTGTAATATAACTTCAAATTAAAAATTTAACAATTCAATTTTATGTGTCCCGCGACACGTTCTACCTTTTTTATCAAAGGTATTGTAGTTATTGGTGACGACAGATGTCAAGTTTTGCCTCTGGTAAGCTCGAAAAGCTTGTGAGTTTGTGATTGGTTAAAATTAACACGAGGGAAATAGTCAAATTAAGATCTGTTTGTTGTACATGAGCAACAGAAAATGTGTCTAACATCTCTGGTTTCTTCGTTTTCCAACTTTTTCAGACACCTAGTACTCTTAAACGTTCCTTAAAGTATATATTGTTCAAAGTATGTAAGTACACAATTGGTTGAGGTAGATGTTTCGCTCGTTAAACAAATGTTTACGTTGTATATATGTGGCAACGGATACAAACAGATATAGTTCGTACAAACATTGGCTTAAAGAGATTTATCAAATTGCGAGTAATACATATTTGTAATGTGAACAAACAAAGCGAACTGATTTGATATTTTAACTTCACCATTAACATGTATGACTCGCTTTAATGAGTGTATAATAGACAAATCATACTTAGAAATAGTGGAAAATAGTGAGATTTATTATTTATAGTATTCCAGACATTTATTTTGTTCGAAAATTTATCAATTAAAAAGCTTGCTGCAAGAGATTTCTGAAATTTTGATTTTTCCAAGAGTTGGCAAACATTTCACATCAATCAATGTTTCTACTTTATCAAGCAAACTGTGATTTAAAAGAGTTTTGTTGGTGCGGATGGAGCAAGAGAGCCGATTGAGGCAGGTAGTCTATAAGTTGCAGAGTTTTTCCATGCCAATGGAGGCGTAGCTTCGTAGATATCGACAAACTGAAAACGTAGGAGATATATCTAGAAGTGGACGGGCAAGGGTTACCACCCCCGAACAAGTTACAATTACAAACAGCCTCAAATTTTCATGAACCACCTCTACATACACTCCAAGAACTTAGACAGCTTTCACCTTAGCTTTGGAGAAGCAGATCAAGGCTACTTCAATGCCCATATTGAAAGTATACATAGGCATTGCTTGGTTGTAATTGCTATTGATGGATACCTCTTTCTCAGCTTTCCATGAGTTTTTTATTACATAAGACTCAACCCCCCTTAACGAAAGCACATGCGTTTGAGTGGTTCAGTGCATTTATAAGCATGTGGTGGAATATTTGCCTCACTCTGATCGGCCATCAACGTCTTCAGTGATCCGAACAGGTGTTTGGCAAAATCTCTCTAGCACAAAAACGCGAAAAATCCCACTCACCGCAAACCTAACCTAACTTTTTGATACATTTTATTCGTTAACGTCTCTTGTTATAAATAGAATACAAAATTAACTGAACTGAATGTAGTAAACATGTTACTTAGTACTACATGCTTGTACCTTGTCGAAGTCGTGTCTCTTCAACAAAAACACATTTCAAAATAGTTTATCAATCGCAAAAACACTTATCGACACGTAATAAAATCTAAGACAACCCCGCTAGAAATGTAATTTCATGTTTCGCATTCCTCGAAAATGGCTTGATACCATTAGAGATTCAGCAGAAATTTTATTGCTGACCAAAATAAATCAAATACCGACGAAACTCTCCCTCACTATAAACATGAATCTTGCTCGGTATTCACAGACAAGCACATAAAATTGGGGACGGAGGTAAGGTTGGGTCAATCCGAGACAACACCACAACACACACAGGGGTTGTTTTAGAGAAAAGGGTTGCCTCTTAATGCCTAGTTAGTGGCATTTAATATTGTATGTGAAATATTTAATGCACAAAATGTATTTACTAAAGGAAGCTGTGTGGATATATATATTGATTGAACGCAAATCTCCATATGGTGATGTGATTGATGTAAGTATAGTTCGGTTGAAGAAAGCAACATAATCTTACTTTGTAGTTGAGGTGGAACTGTTTTTAGTTGATTGGATTGCAATTGATTACTCGCGTTGGAATGGGTGGAATGAGTGGTTTTAGATTTTAAGACCTATTCAGGACAAAAGAAGATTGATTAGCTAAAATCTTTCAATTTGATAAGATTGTTACAATGATATTAAATGTTTATTCGTTTCAACTGGATGATTTTGAAATGAACATATTATTTAGTGGAGTAGGTGGAGAATTATTGTAGTTAAAGGGCGTTCCAGAGGTTATAAAAGGCACGTTCTTTTATTCACCGGTAGATCCACCTATCGACCAACTGCGTTTTTATATTCATTGGTGGATTGTAGATTGAAGAAATGACGCGTTCATTCATCACTGCTGCATCAAACCACTCCACCGTTGTATCGAGTTGGTGGATAAATTTGATGGTTTACAAAATGACAGCTTAACCTAAAAAAACTAACGATTTTTTGAAGCGGTCAAAGAAATGGACGAATTTATAGAAATAAATTCCAAATGTACAAGGTATTGACAGCGTCAGAAATTGAAAAAAATGCAAGTGGAACTATCAGATGAACTGCTACTGCGAGATCTAGAGGCTAACTTCACTACAACACTTTCCAAAGTATCTTCATTAGAGAGATTTTAGGCCACATAAATTTTGACACATGTTACACGCTAAAAGTTAAACTGAGCATACGCAGTCTTTCTAAAATAGCGGATGACATTTTTAATTATTTTAGTTTTTGAAGCCATAACCTGTGAACGACGTTACAAGTTAAACGTTATTTTATTTGGTGTAACTAATCTTGAATTTCCTGTTTGTTTGATTTGATTTGTATACATTAATCCATGACCATGAAATTAATTATGGATAATATAAAAAATATAATTATAGTCTGTTTCTTATTGTCTGACAGCACGCGAAAAGGTCACAGATGCTAGTCAGGTAGTAGCGTCACTGTTCATCTTCATTTATTTACTATTTAATTTTATACCCGATCTGATATATAAAGGTAATATGAATCTAAATTCGGTTAGTTAAGACAACTCCTATCGGTAAAGTTCGCCGACAACAGATAACGCATATTGGATGCAATCAAGGGTTCGTTGAAGGTGGTTTACTGGAGTTTCAGTCAACATCAACCAAAGATTATCATGAAGAAATGACTGCAGATGTTTTCGAAGAGTATTTTACACAAATGGTCGAATTAATTCCAAATAATGCTGTAATCGTTATGGACAATGCCACTTATCATTCGCGATTAACAGAAAATCTTCCATCTACCTCTTGGAGAAAAGCCGATATTAGAAACTGGTTAATCGTAGAAGATATACCATTTGAAGATGATATGTTGAAAAAAGAACTTTTAAAGGTTGCTTCAGATCACAAGCTACAATTCAAAAAGTTTTTTATTGATGAAATAGCCAAGAATCGTGGGATAACAGTGCTTCGTTTGCCGTCATACCATTGTGAATTAAATGCGATAGAGTTAATATGGGCCCAAATGAAAGGTTATGTAGGTAGCTAGACATAATAAAACATTTAAAATGAAAGATGTTCGTGAACTAATGAAGTACTCATTGACAACAATAACTGAAGAGAACTGGAGAGATGCTGTGAATCATGTAATTAAAGAGGAAGAGAGAATGTGGGTTTTAGATAACCTCATAGAACAAACTATAGAATCGATAGTAATCTCTCTCGACGAGTCTTCGGATGATTCTTGTATGGCCAGCGAAGAGATTGAATTTTATATTTCCTATAAATGGTATGTTTACTTTACTTGACATACATTAATTCATTGTCAATAAATTTTAATTATGAAAATTAAACTATATTTTCTTTAATTAATTTAATTTAATAAAAATGAAAATGTAACTTGTTAATAGGCCGGAACGAATGAATTTTATTTCAACTGTAATGTCGACCGAATCTAATTAACTAAGCAGAATAAACTAATATCGTAATCTCCGCCACTGCCGCAATATTTAACGTTTATCTGGCATTGTTCAGTTTTATTACCATATTGTATTTTGAGCTGAAACAGGGATGTATAGATAACCAATACAGACACCTACTTGTTTTGCATTAGAATTTTAGTATTTACTTGTAAAATTCTTAGGATCACTCTGTAAAAGATAAATTTCTATTTGAATATTTAATGAGGCTACTGTGCTGTCAGACATTAAGAAATAAACTATAGACGTCGAAATGATCAAGGTCTAATGGAAGAACTTAATAAGGAGCGCTATACTTCACGAATTTCAGCATACATGAGGCAAAATTAACGTTAAAAATCGGCGTTGACAAGAAAATATTGAAGATGTATATAGTAATTTTGCTCGATATTTTGAGTCCCAAAATATAATATAGTATTGAAATATGTTATTTAAAATTATTTGTGCATAGTTTTAATACAATTCTAATAGTTTTTCATATTTTTTTTTATTCAAAGAAATAAGCATAATACACTTGACAATTAGGTATGTCAAAACCTTACCGCTTAATAAGGTTTCGTTTATTTCGACGTAAATAACGGAGTACGTTATCGCTTATTAAGGTGATCGGATATTTTTTTACTATTGCGCATGAGCAAAATAACCGATAACCTATAACGTTGATCAAATAAGTGGCTTAAAATATCTCTATTCATTTCGTAAATTTTTGCTAATAACAACAATCAACTCAGAAATACATTGTCAGAGGTCATATAATTTAAACAACAACTGCCTTTTTCATGTGCCACTGATGACTCTAGCATGTCGTTGCATAGGAGACTGACGTCATTTAACCAATGGTAAAAAATGATGTAAAAAAAAGTTCCATAATTGATTTTATGAAATATTTACAACAAATAGTGACAGTTACGATTCAATTATGAGAACTACATACAATGTCTACATATAAAAACAACAATCGAGGAATGAAGATTGAAATTTTTGAATAAAAAAACTCTAGAGACCTATGGTTCGTTAATGAAAGGGGTGAGGGGAAAAATGTATATAAGTAAAACATTAAAACCTCCCATCAAGGCACATTGGAATGAAAGGAAATGAAATAGCAGATGAACTAGCAAAGAATGGAACTAAAACACCCTTTTGGGGGCCGAAACCCTTTTGCAGTATCAGCTCCAATATAATATTGAGAGAAATAAGCAAAACTGAGAAAAAAAAAAGGATCTGACCATTGCAATATCCAAGATTCAGCTGGATGACTAGAGCCAGTTCAGATCTAATTAATGCACAAGTCAAATTTAAACTGCACTGAGAGTTTTAACAGGGATCCTAACGGGACTTTATCACCTGAAATTAGGGGGAAAGGATCCTTCTTCAACATAATTGCCTTTTGCACAGCAATTCAGAATCCAGTGTCCTAGCACAGCACCTAGGAGTTTATTGAAGAGAAGAGGGACATTTGTCTAGGTTGAAGCCAGCAGATATCCTAAAATTCTTTCGGTAAATAGGAGTAAGGGAGCTGATAGTTTCTGAGACTCTCCTCAGGATCCAAATAGAAGTGAGGGGCACATTATATCTTCTAGCTCTCAGTGAAATATACATAAATACAACTAATTTGTACGTCTGCGTCTGTTATATAGAGGGATACATTGCAGCATTCAGGACATGTGTCTTCATCCGTTACATAGATTTTTCCAAAAATTAAGGTTCTACTGTACTATGATTAATTTCAATCTTGCTGTCATCTTCCAAATTTTTGTGTCTTATTGAAAATATTCCTTGCCTAAGCTTATGTTCTACAACTTGATGAATTTCCGAATTTTAATAAATGAAGTGAAGCGAGAAAAATTAAAACCAACTTAATTTTAAGCAAAGTGGTATAACTATTTTCATTAGTTTTTATTTAAAAACTTTTCGCCAACCATACTAGCGTTTTTAGTTTCATAAAACAGATAGAGCTTGTAAAATTCATAATTAACCAAACTTCTTAATTTTATTACATAATTAAAAAATGAACATTCCCCGAGAGACGTTAAAAAGTGCACTTCGTCAACCGACTAGTTTTAATTTAATTATTGTGTCCACTGCCGGCTACTGACATTAAAACGCACATAAGGCACGATTTACTGTTTGTACACTATGGCTAACTTGGCCAATTTTGTATAATGGATAATACTATTAATTTTATGGCGGTAGCCTACGCTGGGATTAATCCCGGAAATTATTAAGGTTCATGGAAGTTTGCGTTTGACAAACTTTTAATGCCGCCGTATTGAAAACGACTTTCTTTCCGGGGTATTAAAAATCTATACATTTCATACGGAAGTTTAAAAAAAAACATTATGCGGATCAAAGGATTCCGAAAATGTGGGAGCTATAATAAAAAAAGCAGCAGATTTAGATGCGTTGGGAATTATAAGTTTTAAGCGGTATAAAGGGGCAAAAACGAACAAAATTTTTATAAATTGCTCTACAAAATTAATAAAACTTTTGGAAATTCCTTGTATATTACATGTGCCTTACTATCTTTTGTTGGTACATGTTAGTTTCAGGAAATGCATGAACTTTTACATGAATAACTTTTTGTAGAAAAACTTTTAATAAATAAGTTCCACATTTGGTGCATACTTTAGGGATGACACTGTAAAACTCTTCTGATGATACATTTATAATAGCTATTTGTATTTCTAGGGAGGAAAGTGCCACTTTTCCTCCCACAGGATGTAGTTTACAGTAAACATCCAAGGGAGGAAAAGGCACTTTACTCCCATGTAATACATATGATTTTTCCTCCTACTCACCTTTTTTGGAAAATTTATTTACGACACAAATAGGTAACGAATATAATTAAGAACACAAGAATTATTTATTTAACAAATTTATCAATATATGTTATACAATTAAGTACATAGTATTGTTTAACTATATTTTGAAATTATTTATGTTAATATTGAATGTGCAGTTTTGAGCAGCACCTATATGAACACCATTGGAAGAAGATAGGGTTTGAACAGGAGCTTTAGTATTTGAGATATTCTCGCTTAGCACATTCTAATGGTGGTAACTTCTAGAAGTGCTTGGCAGATTTTGATCAAGTTCAGGTTCTACATTATTTCCCATAATTTGATCAGACATTTTTCTTTTTTTTGTGTAAGATTGTTCTACATAACCTTCTGCGATATTGGTTGATTTCCAACCGCCATGCTGTTTTAGAGTTAAAATAACCCCACCAGCGTTTACTAACAGAGTTGCTGAAGTTCTTCTGAAACTGTGCCCTGTGTAATGCTTGGCATTTGGAAGACTAAGATATTCTGCAATTTTTTGTGGTATTTTGGATATACTATTTTTGCCAACCACTTGATTCATACATTTGCCTGCTTTAAAGCATACCAACAATCGTTTATGCTCAGTTTTAGGACGTAGACAGATATACTTTTTAACGATTTGAACAAAATTTGGGCCGTTACCTGTTGTAGTATTGATAACGAAAGTTCGTTGTTTATACGTTTTTGAAGTGTGGATATTTATGACTAAAAGTTTGTCTTTCTTTTCAATATCATCCATAGTCATTTTAATAAGCTCATCACATCGACATGCTCCAGAAATTCTAATAACAAGGATTACCTATGAATATTTTATATCAAAAATTAAATTTCATTTCTTACCTTCATTAATAAAAAAACATTATCGGGGGCTTCCATTAGGAATGTATTTATTTCTTCTCTTGTAAAAGTTTTAGCTTTATTAGGTTTGTATCCGGCATTTTGACGTCTTAGAAATGCAATCAACTTTGGATATTTAATATCGACATTGTCCTTCATTTGTATCATTGTGAGTAGCATTGAATATTTAGACCAAAGTGTTGAAGCTTTTAATGATTTTCCTTGTAGTGAAAAATATGCCAGTAAAACATTCTCTGAATATTTATGTATCTTGTTGTCTTCAGCCCATTGCTTATATTGTGCATATTGTTTTTCATACCTGTCTTTAGATTTTTGTGGTAGTTAGGTTAATGACGCTATGTTAGCTTGTTCCCTAATATTATGTGGTGTATTTGGAAATTCAAAATCACTTGAATCGCTCTCCATTTTACAAAAATTTAACTAAGTTTTATGAATGTAGCGACTTTGCACCTCAAAAGTCAATCCCCGTGTTTACTGTCAGTGAGCCACAGCATACTATGCTTTTCTTATTCTGAACTCAAAAAACGTATATCTAAGATTCCTAAAGTTGAATTTTGTATTGAAGAACTACGTTGAAGAAACATTAATGTTTGATTTTTACCAAAAAACAGGATATGCAGGATGTTCTATAAATTATGGAAACAATATGAATATAATGAATTCACAAGTTTCATCGTTTACAACTTACTTGAAATGAGGGGGAGGAAAAATACTTTCCTCCCTAGGGAGAAAAAGTATGAGTTTCCTCCCTGATTTGAGGGAGGAAAGTGTGTACTTCCTATAGGGGTAGGAAAAAAAATACTTTTTCTCCACTTGGCAGGTAGAAAAAGTCTAATTTTACTGTATAGGCAGAAAAAGTTCGTTGCTAGGCAACCTTCCTAGTAATAATTTAAATCAAACTGGTTATTAAAATTGACAATGACATTAAGAAAACTCAAATTGATGCTGATGATAATAAACTAGTTTTATTGCGTGGAATTGGAACAAATTTGAAGAAAAAATTATATGTTTCACACGGCAGAAAAGCAGATTTAATGCCTTTTGCTTGATTGCCTAGTAAAACAAATAACTATTAGCTTCCTACATCAGGATGGTATTTGATACATGTTTATTTTCATTAGTTTGGATTGTGCTCAACAGCTCAGGAACCTGAATTGATTTTTTGTACCACTCCATGCATAGAGCTGATGTAACCAATAAGGATTTTGAAGGTGATAAAATAAAATACCAACCCTGCAAACAATTCCGGTTGTCACTACTGCAAAACAGTTGCAAATGACCTTGGGTGGATGTCAATAGAATTCTCTGACCGCCAGTAGGATCACAGATTTTGTCCAAAAAAAAAAACATTACTTTTGATAGCATGACACCGGAGAACATATTCACTGAGCAATTGAATATCATCATCCCATCCATGGAACAGGTGATGCATCCAGGTCATTCAGGAGAAATCATCTGGTTCACCGATAAATCCAAAACAAACCATGGCACTGGGGCTGGTATAAGTTGACCTGGGAAGAAACTGTTCCTTAGTCTTGGTCGATACACAACTGTGTTTTATGCAGACAATTGTCGCTATAGCCTGCATTGTGATGAAAACATCAGAAGAGGATATACCGGACAAAAAATAGAAATTTCCACTGAAAGCCAGGCTCTGCTTGAAGTTATCAGCATTCCAACAACTAGGTGTAAACTGGTAAAAAACTGTAAAGAATCCCTTAACAAGCTAGCAAAAGACAACAAAGTGTCTCTAATATGGGTGCTGGGATTGCAGGGAATGGCAGGCCAGTTAGATAAAGCAGGCCCTAAGGAGACTTTACAGGTTCGGAACCTTTTAGTGGAACAACAAAAGATTACATAGGAGGAGGAGTCGGGAACTGGCTAGTTGAGGAACACCAACTTAAATGGAGGCTGATACAAGGACACCTCCATAATACGAGTTTACTGTATAAGGTAGACAAGGAACTATTGTCCTGGCTGTTGAAACTGGGAAAGAGGAATTTGAAGACACATAGTTACCGATCTGGTGACTGGTCACTGCCTCCTGAGGAAGGATCTGCACAGGACAGGCGAAGCTAGTGAACCTATGTGCAGAAAATGTGAACTCTACGATGAAACACCTACCCACATACTCTGCTTCTGTGAAAACTTATAAGGACTGGGACGAGCTACTGAAGATCCCTCTAGATAAATTGGTGGCCTATAAAGAAGACACGAAGCTTCTTGAATGGAAGTAGGTAGATAACATGGGTAATGGTACAAATATTCAGTTCAAGTGGTTGGTCTGTTGAGCACAACCCAAACGTATGAATGGAATAATTTTAAGAACATTCAGGAAAGTCGAATTTTCAAGAAATATTTTCCTTTTATCGAAAAATCAACAATACTTCATAATTTTTACAACGTAAATAAGTAACAATCTTTTAATTGGAATGATTATAGTTGAAATTTGTATATAAAACACTCAAATTCAGCGGAAATCTGTTCGCGAAAAGCTCACCGGTGTAGTTAGTTTGGCTGTAATACTTATTGTATAGAATGAAATTCAACTAGTTACCATAAAAAGCAAGTAAATTTTGCTGCTAATTTCATACGTGCTTATAAAGGGTATAAATGTTGGGTAAGACCGAGATAGCTCAAGAACGTTTTCATTTAAACTAAGGTCGTAAATACGTTTTCCAGGCGGTTTTGATGAAAATACTTTCAAGTACGTTTCCAAGTCGATCTAAGGCCAACCTTTGACTGTAAATTATCTTTATGTTTTGTTGAAAGTTTTCTTCCATGCATAAATCAAAATTTAGCGAAACCACACGCTCGGAAAAGAAGAAGCCGCCTCTTTAAAAGATAACGAATTCCAAAAAGTGATTCATTTCCATATAATTAAAGTGCCGCCAATACATACAGCGCCGCCGTCTTACAAAGAAAGAATTTTTCGAAACAAGCCCTGAAGCTTTTGTTGATATAATGAGATGGTTTCTTTTTTCTTTCGCGATTTAGGTGGAAACGCTTGTTGATTCATAATATAACATTTGCTCATTTTCGCTGAACACTTGACA
>CAJUYG010001578.1:34178-62082 GCA_910591675.1 Galerucella calmariensis | reverse complement strand
AATTTAAAGTTGTGACGCGTTTCGCTAACACAGTAGCTTTATCAAATAAGTGAAATTATAAAGAATTTACAATTTATACAGTGCATGAATATATAATTTTGGGAATATTAACATAAGTCATAGAAAATACTAACATTGAAATAAAGTGGAAAAAGTGCCAAATACGAAATTAACAGAATTATTGAATGCGTTTATCAGGATATTTTTCCACAATAATCATCCCAGAACTATCTTCTAGGTAAATAGGTTTAATAATAATTTTTTAGTTTCAGTAAATTAAGTTTATTCCGTCATGATCTGTATGCTTTATCTGATTATACGTAGTATGTAAATGTCGGTGACGGTTATTCGAATTCTGAGCCCTTCATCGCAATATTGTTATTTCTTTATCTAAAAGGTACATTGTTCAAAAAAGTCTTGTAGATTGAGGGGTTGGCAAATGGCATTGAGGGCTGTATTATCTTTTTTGACATAATCAAATTATCAGTTGTTTTGCATCAATTAATTAAACAAATATCTACTTAGCTTGTTGGCGAACAATATTTTTGCCAATAATTAATCATTATTCTGCAGTGTAATTTATCACAAAATCTATTTGGGTAATCTTTTAACTTTTGCAAGTACGAGAGAAGAGAAAGTAGAATGGTTCTAGCTTTGATTAATTATTTGAAAAAATAAATTGATATTAAAGAAAATGGACCAGAAGTTTAATTTATAATCCCGTATTTAGGAAAAGTTCCCAGCAATAGCAAAGACGTGAAAGAGCGTAACGTGGCGATGATAACAAATGACTCACTACAAACTTTGAGAGATGAAAGTGCCTGTCCAGTAAAAGATACTGTCAAAAATAACCAACAGCAGACTCTTTTTTGTTTTGAAAAAACTGAATCTGGAATTTATGAGACAGAAATATTTATATTTTGTCTCGGCAATCTCGTGGAAGTTTCATTTCGTATCTCATTTATGGAATATTTAGCTTCAAAACTAATAAAGTATTTGATGATACAATTTGTTGGTTTATGTGGTAAAAAATAAGGAGTACCCATTTGAGTGTGTAATTCAGAAGCTACTATAAATATGAACCTTTTACGAGGGTTGTTTTTTATATTCTACATATAGAACTATAAAAAAAAAACAGTGAATAATATTTAAACACTATTGTTTTATAAGTAGAAAATACGGTTCTGGTGTATAACTGGTGAGTCGTGTTTAAAATCACTGCAAGTGTAATTTAAATTTGTAAATAGAAAAAAGAGGAATAAAAGCGGAAAACCTACACAAAAAATAGAGGGTGACCCCTTGAACACCACGAAGTGAAAATCATGAAGGAATACGGACTAATAAGCAGTAAGTACCCACAATTTTAGAATAAAATATCGACAGTAGTTAGAAATGGTGAGAAAGACACCAGAATCAATTTTTAATTACCAGGGCCCGGATTATCGGTTTGACTCCTATGGGAAATATGGCGGCTTACCCATGAGAATCAGATTTCGGTATTTAGGCCAAGCAATAGGTAAATATTTTTGACCAAAAACCTAGTAGAAAACGGATGGTGCCATAATATAAAAGACATTACGTAGTATAATTTCAATATGTTTTGGACACGCAAATGTTTTACAGAAATTTGTTTTGAACATTTTAAAAGATTTTTCCATATAACGTGAAAAGTACTGAAGCAATCTCAATAGAGTGTAAAGATAAATTGTAGTTAATTAAACTACAAACAAAATAAGGGATCGAACGATTTAATGGGATAGTTAGGAACCAGGTAAATTTGGAAAAAAAAACATAAAATTATCAATTTGTTTTAAAATGCATAATTTTGTTATTTTTTCAATTCTAAGAGCTGAAACTTTGTACAAAGGAAGTTCTTCATATTTATGCACTTTATATGTGTGGCGCTAGGAGACCGTTACTTTGATCGCACTTACAATTGTAATTTTTTGATACGATAATTTACAACGTATCTGGATGCGTTATCGATTATCCGATTCCAAATTTTAAAACGGTTTTGAAAAGTATAGATGTATCGTAACAAAACGTAGGCTACTTCAGAGATACCCCCAAATTTAACCAGGGTGGTCAACGATAAGTAATAATGGCCTTTCGAATTAAAAACTAGAATGGTTGGTTCTATCTATACTAGGCACCGTTTAACTTTGAAGTGTAATTCAATGATCTCCGTGGCATATAGCTAGGGAGTGGTTGTTGCTTCTTGGTGAACGGTATTAAAGTATTACCTTTGACATCTATAGACTTAAAACTGGAAGTGGTACAGCTGCCGATCCTAAATATACATGGTTTTCCAGGAACTTTTCCTAATTCGGGTTCCTTCTTGGTTAATATCAATGAAGTTATCTACATTCATATTCACAAAAAAGGTAATATATTATTTATAACAATGTTTATAATCAAGTACAACGGTATACACATTTTTTTCATTATAATCACAAAGGAACAATTAATTCTACTCACATTTGACCAAAAAAGTTGAGTTTAGTTAACTTTAGCAGGGAGTAAAACATACTCAAACTTATTACCAAAGATTTATCATCATTCTAGTGTTAAAATAATGTAGATGTGCTTCTTACTCATAGACCAGGGTCGATAATTTTTGAAAAAAAAAAAAAAATAATAGTAGGATAAAACCCATTAAAAAAGGAGGGAAATATGATATAATTGGAGAAAAAAATAAATTACGGGCGATCTGAGTTCGGGAAGTGGGAGGGGGTGAGTTTTTAAGGGTAAAAAATGGTTTATCTGGATTTCCGGCAAAACTACAAGTCCTACGGAAAAAAATTGAATGGCAAAGTTGTGAGTAATAGAAAGCTCTACATCTTTTGAATTCACAATTTTCACACATAACCTCAACATTATGTGAAAAACTCAAATAACCAAGTTTTTGGTTTTTTATTTTTCTTTTACAAAAAAGGAATTTTTTTACGAAATTTCGTGATAACTTATCTTATTATTTCTCAAATACACTGCAATTTATTTGATTTGAAATTTTTTTTCTCACCCTATTTTGACTTAATATCAAAAAGCACCCTAATTTTCAATCAAAAATTCTCGTGCCAAAAAATCAGATTTTCTCAAAAAGTCAGTGGGCTTTCTGTTCGTTAAAATCTCGACTTTCTGATAGTCTGAAAAAATATACATCTCCATGGTAAATGTTCTCAGAAAATGCGAAACATGAAAAAAACTCAAATTCGAAGTTTTTTTTAATCACTATGTACAATTTCATCGAAAAAAGGTAGAACGTGTCGCGGGACAAACGGTAAGAACTTTAGTTCCTTTTAAGTAATAATCAAATTTTTTGAATCAATAAATAAATACACATATTAATATAAGAATTTATTTTACTCTGGATGAAACTTCATTTAACAAAAATATACAGAAGTATTAATTATAAAAATCTTATCATTAAGTTGATTGGCACAAAGTACATATTAAGTATTCATATCTAGTCAGTGGATTCGATCATTGGAATAATAGGTCTATAATAACTGAAATATGAGATGTACTTTGCACTTATGTTATATTATACAATCTATACACTTTCACTAATTCATAAAGAATATATAAATTAATTCATATTGGAGGTAAAAAACTATTAACTGTAATTAATAATAAAATGTATGCTGACAATCAACATTTTGCGCCTAGAGACTAGCTCTGAGACTGCGAAGAGAGCGCGAGAGCCCACGCGCTCAAGGCACATAACGTAACAACGTAACGTAACGGTCAGATCTTTTGCGTCGCGACCCCTCTCGCTCCAAGTAACGTAACGGTCAGATTTTCCCCTCGCTCTAACCTAACATAAGGAACTAAAGTTCCAAAAAATGTGATTGCTGCAATTTTTTCGAGTTGAAAAGTTTATTCATCAAATTCGAATTACCTTCATGTCATAAAAAATCTCATAAAATGTGAATAATATATACATGTAAATCGTACCTACTATTGAATTTAGATACTGCATTCTGATTTCGTTATTCATTATATTTTTAAAAACGTAAATCGTGTTATTTATGAATACATTATTTTGAATTCTAATCATCTATCCGTTAATTTTTTGATAGCATTTCTTCATCGTTAGACTCGACAAACCTTTACAACTCTAGTTGATCTTCGAAATCTTCAAGGCCCTCTCCGTCTCCAATGTTATTTCCAGTCTCTATTGATTTTTCATCCACAATTTCATCTGAATCATTTACATCTTCGTAGGTTTTTTCTTCCATATTGGAACAATTTTCAGAACCATGACAATTTGTACATAAATTTGTGAATTTTAAACCATGTTCACGGCAGCTACATTTTAAACTGTTACACCCAGTTGCACAGCTGCAGCAAATAGTTTTGAGCAATACTTCCGGAATTGAATCCTTTTCTGTAAATTTGGGCATAATGCCACATTGATGTTGCTTCCAGCCCCAATCTGTTGCTGTCAATTCGTTGCCCAACCAAGTTTGAAGCTGATAATATGTCCTGTAACAATGCTGTTCTGCTGCTCCTTCTTTTGGCGGGAGGTTTGCCAAAATGAAGAATTATTCAATTTTTGCCAGCAGGGGTTGGGGCACTTGAACCCGCCCCCTCCACTTTCCAAATCGAAGGTTGCTATTGGTCGGCCGTTCCCGCCGGAGGCTGCTATTGGTCGGTTGGGGTCTGGCGGCAAAACCCGCCGTTTGAAATCGGGTTCGGCCGTTTGGGGGTCAGCCGTTCAGAGGTCGGCCGGAGACATACAGCGGTTTACAGCGGCCGGTAGTTTTTCCATCCTGACAAGGGCCTCATTAACATAGGGTGCAGCAAAAAGTACGAGGCAAAACATGGGGTGTATCGTACAAATGACATTTGACGTGACAAAGGCCTCATTGACATATACAGGGTGTAGCAAAAAGTACAAGGAAAAACATAGGGTGACAAGTGACATCCTGACAAGTGACAAAGGCCTTATTGACATAGGGTGGAGCAGACGTTGAAAAATTAACATATACAGGGTGTAGAGTACAAGTGACATCCTTTAAAATTACGATACCTACTTAGCACAGAGTGCTGCAAAATTATCTGGCCCGTTCCGTTATGACACGTTGAAAAATTCTTTTGACACAGGGGTGTAGCAAACGAAGAAGTGACATCCATTAAAATTAATCTTTTAACACAGAGTGTTACGCGCTGTCAAAAGGACCTCTACACAGAGTCGAAGTCTACAGGGTACTGCCAAAAGGACCTGACCGTTTACAGGGTGTGACATCGTTTGATAACTACTCCTTTTAACATGCTGATCGGTGTTGCCAAAAGGACCCGATGAAGGATTGTAAAGTCATGTCACGTCAAATGTCACGTTGTCACATCAAACTTCACGTTAAACGTCACGTTGTCACGTCAAACGTCACGTTGTCACGTCAAACGTCACGTTGTCACGTCAAACGTCACGTTGTCACGTCAAACGTCACGTTGTCACGTCAAACGTTACGTTGTCACGTTGTCACGTCAAACGTCACGTTGTCACGTCAAATGTCACGTTGTCACGTCAAACGTCACGCTATCACGTCAAACGTCACGTTGTCACGTCAAATGTCACGTTGTCGCGTCAAACGTTATGCTATCACGTCAAGCATCACGTTATCACGTCAAACGTCACGTTGTCACGTCAAATGTCACGTCAAAGCGTTGTCACGTCAAATGGAACTTCATATTTGATGGTGATGGAAAGTTTGGATGGGTTCTTCTACTTATGGTATTAAATTGGACTAGGTACACAGTGATACAACAATAATGTATCAATTCAACGGGGCTGGCTCTTTATGGGGCCAATAACTAAACATAATTCTGTCAAACCTACCACCACAAAAACACTTCGTCAAAGACCTCAACCCGTTAAGAATTTATCCG
The DNA here is from genome assembly GCA_910591675.1 of Galerucella calmariensis. NCBI lineage: Eukaryota > Metazoa > Arthropoda > Insecta > Coleoptera > Chrysomelidae > Galerucella > Galerucella calmariensis. The sequence continues at coordinate 56,190 of CAJUYG010001578.1, read as the reverse complement.
GAGTGTTTATTGCGAGGTAAAAAATTATCATTTTGAAAATTATGGAAAATCACGTCAAATGTCACGTTGTCACGTCAAATGTCACGTTGTCACGTCAAATGTCACGTTGTCACGTCAAATGTCACGCTATCACGTCAATCGTCACGTCAAAGCGTTATCACGTCAAATGTCATGTTGTCACGTCAAATAAAAATCCAACGCCACAGGCCACATCACGTTAGTCATCATACGTGCAGCCGGGGAGTGAGTACCATGTCTTCAGACAGACGTCGAATAGAGACATTGCTTTTTATGAGGACAAAAGTAAGGTTATGAAACAAATTGAGAATCTTAGTTTATCTAGTGCGGAAGAAGTAGTAAGACAGACGTGGAACAGTCTTCGTATAAACTGGGTGCCTGAAGAGCGTCCCAACCCCTGCACACGATTGCTGCAAAGTACTTATCCGTTAAGACGTATTCGACCGCATGTTCAATAGAAAAATGAAATCAATAATGTTTTTGATGATAATTTTTGAAATATTCGTCTCCATTGGGGCATATCAAAGATGGGTCCAGCAGCGTTTTTAGTAAACTCATTTGTAGAAGGTGGTGTTTTTAAAAAGTGTGACCGTCAATGGAATGCTAACATCTGTTGGTATCCCTGGGAAAATATCTTTTATTTGTTGATAGAGTTTTGGTTTAATATCATTATTATAAAATACATTGATTGCTTTGTGTTTATTCGAGAATTTTTGGGTACGAATAAATCCTTTTGCAAACTAGGAAAATCTGTATTTACGGACATTGCAAGTTACCAAAAGAACTGAATTATGGGGTCATTTTCTTTGGGTAATCATTTGGTTATGTGTGGGAAGTTTTTAAATTTTCCATAATTAATGATAATTTTGACCTCGCAATAAACACTCCGGATAAATTCTTAACGGGTTGAGGCCTTTGACGAAGTGTCTTTGTGGTGGTAGGTTTGACAGAATTATGTTTAGTTATAGGCCCCATAAAGAGCCAGCCCCGTTGAATTGATACATTATTGCTGTATTACTGTGTACCTAGTCCAATTTAATACCATAAGTAGAAGAACCCATCCAAACTTTCCATCACCATTAAATATGAAGTTCCATTTGACGTGACAACATGACAACGTGACTTTTGACGTGACTTTTGACGTGACAACGTGACGTTTGACGTGACAACGTGACGTTTGACGTGATAGCGTGACGTTTGACGTGACAACGTGACATTTGACGTGACAACGTGACATTTGACGTGACAACGTGACGTTTGACGTGACAACGTGACGTTTGACGTGACAACGTGACGTTTGACGTGATAACGTGACGTTTAATGTAACAACATAACAACGTAACATTTAACGTGACATGACTTTACAATCCTTCATCGGGTCCTTTTGGCAACACCGATCAGCATGTTAAAAGGAGTAGTTATCAAACGATGTCACACCCTGTAGACGGCCAGGTCCTTTTGGCAGCACCCTGTAGACTTCGATCCTGTGTAGAGGTCCTTTTGACAGCGCGTAACACTCTGTGTTAAAAGATTAATTTTAATGGATGTCACTTCTTCGTTTGCTACACCCTGTGTCAAAAGAATTTTTCAACGTGTCATAACGGAACGGGCCAGATAATTTTGCAACACTCTGTGCTAAGTAGATATCGTAATTTTTAAGGATGTCACTTGTACTCTACACCCTGTATATGTTAATTTTTCAACGTCTGCTGCACCCTGTATATGTCAATAAGGCCTTTGTCACTTGTCAGGATGTCACTTGTCACCCTATGTTTTTCCTCGTACTTTTTGCTACACCCTGTATATGTTAAAAAGGCCTTTGTCACGTCAAATGTCACTTGTACGATACACCCTGTATATAGTTTGCCTCGTACTTTTTGTACGTACTGTATATGTTAATAAGGCCTTTGTCACTTGTCAGGATGTCACCCTATGCCTCGTACTTTCTGCTACACCCTGTATATGTTAAAAGAATGTGTTCTTTCAACGTCACTTGTCATTAAAGGATATATATGTCACTTGTCTTTGTTGTACGATACACCCTGTGTATGTTTTGCCATGTCACTTGTCATTAGAGGATGTCACTTTTACGATACACCCTTTATATGTTTTGCCAGGTACTTTTTGCTGCACCCTGTATATGTTAATAAGGCCTTTGTCACTTGTCAGGATGTCACGATACACCCTATGTTTTGCTTAGTACTTTTGCGGCACCCTGTATATGTTAAAAGAATAAGGCCTTTTTCAACGTCACTTGTCAGGATGTCACACAGCTTTTCGCTATCACTCTGTATAATATCCGGCAACACTCTGTACATGAATCAATAGGGTCACTGTGTCAACATTCTTTGTGACATACCCCGTATATGCCGAACACGTCGTAGGATAAAAAATGGCGCACGAAGCTACCTTCCACTGGTAAGAAGATACCTCATGCGGGAAAAACTACCGGCCGCTGTAAACCGCTGTATGTCTCCGGCCGACCTCTGAACGGCTGACCCCCAAACAGCCGACCCCGATTTCAAACGGCGGGTTTTGCCGCTAGACCCCAACCGACCAATAGCAGCCTCCGGCGGGAACGGCCGACCAATAGCAACCTCCGATTTGAAAAGTGGAGGGGGCGGGTTCAAGTGTCCCAGCCCCTGCTTTTGCCAATTGATTTTTTTGTAACCTTGATTGACCCAGTGTTATTTTTTCATTTATAAATAGGTTTGATTAATTTTAATCCATTTTTTGGGGTAATGTTACTTTAAACCCTAAACCCACATCTCTATGAAACACCTCATAATGCGCTAAAATTTACCGTAGGTCACTCAGGTAGATAAATGATCTTGAAACATAGGCTTCTACAAATATTATTGAAAAAAAATTCTACAACTTTTTCAAAATATTAACTTCATTAACTTATTTGTTGGTTAATTAGTAGTGTATTCCGATTTGCAGTTTTCTCGTCTATCAATGTAGGTAACATGAATCTCACGTTTTTTGAGTAATTGAAGTGTAAGTTTCAATAAATAGCTCAAAATAGTACAAAGTGATTAAAAAAAACTTCGAATTTAAGTTTCTTCATTTTTTGCATATTCTTAGAATATTTACCATGGAGATGAATATTTTTTTTTTCAGACTATCAGAAAGTAGAGATACAGAACTGGCCGCAAAAGAGCTATCCATAATAGTTATTTATGTATTAATAGCGAAAAGAAAGGAATTATTGTTCGAAAGCAAGCGTTAATTGCTTGAGAACAATAATTCCACTTTTAGCTCGCAATACATATAACATTTTCTCTAAAATCACTTGAATATATATTATAACTAATAAAATTGATAAATTCATACTTCTTATTTCAAAGTACTTGTCAAATACTTTATAAAATTACTTCTTATTCTTCTTATTCCACAATTAGAAAGGCTTCAGCTAGCAGGGCCATCCGCAAAATATTCAGAACGTGGCACAACAATTAAGCACAAAAACACTAAAAAATTTAATACGGTAACATCGCAATCACACTAATTAATTATTATTTTTTTTTTATTCAGCTTAACGTGCTTTGTGACAGCTCTGGCCATTAGCGCTAGGTACAATCATTGTCTAATTTTCTTTATATTAGACAATGGTACCATACACACAATATGTTACATTGGTTTTATATATGTAGGATTAGACAAAAAAAAATAAAAATCAAACCCTGTTCAGTAGATTTTCTTCTTTCAGGAATTGGATGGCTAAAGTTATTTGACTCGGGCACGTTAATATTTCTTTTACAGTTGTTTCCATTCCCAGTTGTTGACGACGCTTGGAATATAAGGGGCAGTCCACTAGTATGTGTTCAACTTTTAATGGGGAATGGCAATGTTGGCAGTTATGTTGAGGTGAAGAGCTCATCAAGTGGCCGTGCGTGAGACGAGTGTGACCGATACGTAATCTCCTGGCAACGACCTTCTCGTTTCTTCGTAAATCAGGAACATTGAACTGGTCTACTGTAGGATGTATTTTATGTAGGAATGTGACTGAGTGGCTCCAATGATTTTGCCAGTGGGAACGAATGAGTTCCCTCATGCTGGTTTTCAAGTCGCTGGAAATTTGCAAATTAATTGGGTTGGTGGTGGATGAGGCAGCTTCTTTAGCAAAGCGATCAGCGATTTCATTTCCAGTTATGCCTATGTGTGAAGGGATCCAGATGATACTGATGGTAACATCGTGCAGAATAAGGTGTTGGTATGTGTCGTGCATGCGTTGAACGAGAGGATGAATGGTGAATAAATTATTGATAGACTGAATGGATGAGAGGGAGTCTGTGCAAATGGCTATATGCTGGTGGGGTACTTTGCTGAGTTCAAAAGCTTGTAGAATAGCATACAGTTCACCAATGTGAACACTACATGATGCAGAAATTCGGTAAGATCCAACAACTTCTTGCGTAGTAGAAACAGCACATCCGACTCCAGTTTCGCTCTTGGATGCATCGGTGAAGAGGACTCAGTCATATTGCTTTCTATTAAGTATTTCTAAGAAATAGTTTTTTATTAGATCATAGCTGGTTTCTTCTTTGTTGAATTTAGTGAGTGAAATGTTACATTTTGGGAGAGTTTTTGACCAAGGTGGAGTATGTGGAAGGGGTACAGGGATAGTGTGGGATAATTGAATATGCGGTATTAATGACTGAAGTAGGAAGGTGATAGTATGGCCAAATGGTAAGCCAGAGTGGAGGTTCATTGGCTTCTAGGTAAAGGCTCTCAGCTGGGCTGGAGCAGAAGGCTCCTAAACAGAGTCGGATGGCAGTATTGTGAACAGTGTTGAGGCTTTTCAGGAAAGTTTTGGCTGCTGACATATAGACGAAGCTGCCATAGTCGAGTTTGGATCGGATTAGAGCCCGGTATACTTTCAACAGTGTGGATTCATCAGCACCCCATTGATAGTGTGAGAGTGTTTTGATTATATTCATACGCTTTAAGCAGTCACTCCTAGTTTCCTGGATATGGTCTTTCCAAGAAAGTCGGGAGTCAAATATCAATCCTAGAATTTTACAGTTGTCGACAACTGGAAGATGGATGTTGTGTAATAAGATTTCAGGGTCAGGAGTAGGGATATTTCTGCTAAATTTGATAAGTTTGGATTTTGTGGAAGACAGGGAAAGGCCGAGAGCAGATATTCTATTTTGTAATAGGTTTGCGGCGGATTAGAGTAGCTTGCAAGTAGTAGGAGTCCAGACGCCGTGACAATAAGCTACAAGGTCATCAGCATATATAGCAGATTTGACTGGAGAGGGGAGATTGTAGCATAAATGGTTAATGGCAAGAATGAACAGTGTGGTGCTTAGAATGGAGCCTTGAGGGACACCGTCATGTTGGGTGTGGGATGGTGAGAGACAGCCATTTACTGAGACTTTAAAGGATCTGGTACCAAGAAAGTTTTTTATGAAATAGTAGATATTGCCTTTGAGGTCATATAATGACAACTTATCGAGTATAGTCTGCCTGGGCATTGTGTCAAATGCTGCTTCAATATCAAAAATAGTGGCTATCACTTCTTGTTTAGTGTTTATAGCATCGGCAATTAGGGTTTGGAAAAGTGCGAGGTTATCACTTGTTGATCGATGACGTCGGAAACCAGACTGTTCCTTAGGTAATATCTGGTGTTTTTCGAGAAACCACATCAGTCGTCTGTTAATCATTTTTTCCATTATTTTGCATGTAGTACAAGTGAGAGAAATCGGCCTGTGGGATTGTGGTAAGGTTGCAGGTTGCGACGGTTTCGGGACGGGAATAATAATGGATGTGTTCCATTGAGATGGGAATGTTTGAGAAGACCAAATTAAATTATATAATATGTCTAATATAATGGTGAGGCTATGATTGGATAGGTTTTTAAGAAAAATAAAGGGTATGTCATCAGGACCGGCGGTAGAGTTCTTACATAAGGATAAGGCAGATGTCAGTTCGGTAAGTGAAAAGGGGGAATTAATATCTTTGATATCTTGTTGGTGTGGTAAAATGAAATTAGTGAAGAGAGATTCGTTGGAAATAGTTTCATTGAGGGGCTTGAGTTTATTTTGAAATTTTTCATCAAATTTGTCGGCAAGGGTATTACAAATGATTTGGCTATCGCTAGTAGAAGTTCCATTAGTAATTAGATGGGGAATTTTGGAGTGGGTTTTTTTTACCTTGAACCTGACGAATTTTTTTCCATGTTTGAGAGGGGCTAGTATTATTATCCAAGGATGTTACGTAGTTATGCAATGAGTTTTTTTTGCTTTGTTTAACCACATATTTGGCTTTTGATTTAAGTCTCTTATACGTCATTAGGTTTTCCGGGGTTTTGTGTTTGCGATAGGAGTTAAGGGAAGATTTGGATGATTGCACTGCTTTTTTGCATTGAGAGTTCCACCAAGGAACCATTTTATGTCTGGGGATGAGGGTGGTTTTACCAACATGTGTCAATGCTGTTGTAATTATGGCATCTGAAAATAGTTTTATGGAATCATCAATATTATTTGAGGTAGGTAATTTACGGAGAAGAGATTCGGCTTCCACGGAGAAGTCCGGCCAGTTAGCTTTGTTAAATCGCCAATAGCTTCTAAGACAAGCTGGTTCTTCTAAGTTATTACGTATAATTATGGTAATGATAATGGTAATTATTGCTTTTTTATGTAAGTCGTCAGCTGTTTGCCAGGATAGAAAAGGGGCAGTTTTGGGATCACATAAGCTTAGATGAATGGATAAGAAGGTACCAGGAGCAATATTCATGTGGGTATATGATCCCGTATTAAGAAGGCATGAGTTAGTGCAATTTAGTATGTTCTCAACAACCTTACCTTACCTTACCAAATTTACGTATAGATCCCCACATGGTGTTATGTGCGTTGAAGTCACCAGTAATTATGAATGGTTGGGGGAGCGGATAAAATAAGTCAAAAAGCTCTTCTCCTCCTAATTTGTAATTAGGTGGTATCTATATATAGAGCATATGGTTAGTTTATGAGGACAATAGGTAGTTATAGTTATGGCTTCAAGATTTGAAGTAAGGGGAAGATGAGTGGAATAAAGGTCTTTAGATACAAATATGGATGCTCCACCACTGGCTCTGGTGCAGGCAGTTCGGATGAAGTGATAACCTTTAAAATGTTTTAGAGTGGGGATGTTGGATGAGGTGAAATTTGTCTCCTGGAGACAAACGATTTCAGGTTCATAAAGAGAAATGAGATGTTGCAAGCGTTCAAGGCGCGGATAATATCCGTCGCAATTCCACTGAATGATCGTGAATTTACTAGTTTTAATTAGTAGAGGTCGATATCGTCACAATCGTTAGAGCTAATAGATTTGAGACTAGCAATATCGGCAACATCGCTAGGATTCATGTTACTTTTAATTTTCTTTTGTAGACGGGTTATACGATTTCTAAGTGATCTATCGGGAACTGCATAATAGATTTGTCTGAGGTCTTCAAGAAGAGCTATAATGTTGGTGGTGAATTTGTAAGCTTCGGTTAATGGATCATTGTTACTGAAGGTGTTTTCCAGAAATGCAATTAGTTGTATCGAAGTGATTGAGAAGGATATTGGGTTCTTTTCAATCAAATTTTCTATAGTCGAGCGAGCAGAGGGGCTGATGGTTTTTTCTAGAGTTTTGGTTTTTTTCTTTGGGGCTGATTTAGGAGTTCGAAAGGCGTCGCTAGGAGGTGTATTGTCTTGGCTGTGTGTGGGAGGATTAGATAAGAGGGTTACAGGGGGAGATTCAAGGCTTGAGTCAGTTGAATGTATTCTTTTGAGGCAAAAGATAGTAGGGGTTGGTTTGGATTGGACAGGAGGTGAAAGGGTAGATAAATTGTCGGTTGGAGGATTGGAGATAGCTGTTGGGGTAGTGAAAGTTGCATCTGATGGAATATCGTCCTCGGATTTATTCTGAATGGGTGCTGTTGGGATGAGGGAGGAAGAGACAGGTGGGTTTTGACAGGTTTCTGCAGTATGACCAGCTTGTTTACAGAGGAAACATTCCAATTTGTCCGATGTAATGAAGATTCGGAAGGTGGTGTTTTCATAGTGTATAACGACTGAAGTTTGTATATCGAAGTTTTCTTTGTCGGGTATTACATAGATGGACCGTCGAAAGCTTAGTATGTGGGAATAGTCTTCTTCGGGCGAACCAGTACAGATGTTGGTGATGGGGGATGCAAGCTGGAGACCAAGTTCATTTTTCAAAGCATTTTCGATGAGTTGATTTGGAATTTTGAGGGACAGACGTTAGATATCAATAGTCTTTTGGATGGGCTGATGAGTATGCGAATAGGGACGATTTCTTCTTTAATGATAACTGTCGGATGATTTTTAAGGAGGTTATCGACGACGGAAGTGGATGCGAGAAAGATGCAAATACGTTGGTTGGATATACGGGAAGCATGAGTAATTCCCTTTGGCGTCACGATTTCACCAATTGCCTTAATGTAATCAAAAAGAGCAGTATCTCGAAGAGGATTTATTACGACCGCTTGATTCCTACTAGGGTAAGATGCGGGTGTTGGAGTGACTTTTCTTGGAATGGATTTAGTAACAGCAGCAAAGCTTGGGGCAGTAGATTGTGTTGACATTTTTTAAATATTCTTGATGCCAAAATATTTAATAGACTAGGCTCAATAACTGGCCTATAGAACAGTTTGTGTATAATTATCAAAATATGTTAAGAGACACATACCAATAAATCGGTGAAAAACTTATCACTTTTGGTTGAAGATAACGTTAATGATCACTCGAAACGTAAAGAACAACCTTCACTCACGGAGGTCACACGTAGAATCAATTAATTATTCAAAACATTAAGAACTTAACAAAACAGCGATTTATTAGATTGTAAAAGATTTTCAGGAGACAAAAACACTCCCTAGTCAGGTTGCTTTATAATATCACTGTCGATACAATCATGTTTGTAGTATCGGTTGTTATAAGCAACGAGCGTTTTGCCATTTTTCACGCTTGGCGAGCGTGAAGTAACTCTCCTCAAGGAACGTCAACTTTTCGCTGTGAATGGCAAGCGAAAAAGTCTACTATTCAATGTCATTTTCGAAAAAAGAAGTTTCTTCCAGAAACATGATAATCTGCACTGACAACAGACAAGCTCTATTAACCTTGAACAGACAACGTGTTGCATTAGGGCTAGTATTGAAGTAGTGCCATCGAGATTTAGCTAATGCTATGATAGATAACAATATAATCCTGAGGTAGGTTAAAGAGACCACATGAATGAAGGTAACCGCATTGCCTATTCTTTAGCCACGGAAGCGGCAGGACTGAGACTTCTACCCAGCGACACCTACGGCCTGACGACTTCGGCTATTGCGGAACTAGCCAAATGCTACACACATGGTCAATCCCTAAAAAGATGAGATGAAATTAAGGGATGTAGTTTTGCCAGGATCATCCTGGGCGACCATGAGAAAATGGCGCCGAAGAAATACTAGACGATGACCAGGCCACTTTCAAAAAACACCTCCATACAATGGGGCTAGTGGACAAACCTCTATGCAGGATGTGTGAACAGGAAGACGACTGTCAGTCATTCCTATGCGAGTTCCCGGAGTTATCGTCAATGAGAGATTGTGTATTCGGAAAGTCTTGGACTACAACTACCGATAAAAAGGAGATTTCTTGTACATGTCATGTTCTTGCAGGAAATAACAGGATGCACGACGACTTAGGGCCGGTTTTAGAATAAAGATTTATACTAGGTATAGTTATTCTGGGAATAAAGTTATACCAGAGTTTAAACCTAGTTTTATTCTAGGTATAAATTCTGGTATAACTTTATTGTTTGCCTAAACTCACCTTCCCCACTCCACAGATACAAGGGCGTCGATTGAGTATCATTGATCTAATTGACTCACCATTCATTCAAAAATATTACCTTGAATGCAAAATTACGTATAGTTTTGTTGATTATTGCTTCACTACATATTATAATTAACTCAACTATAACCGATTCTGATGGAAAAAGCAAACTGGAACCTATATTGTTTTATGACTCCCGCATAAAAATTTTGTTGGTTTTATAGCTTGCGAAATTCATGAATATGAAGAATTTTTCAGCACAAAGAATAAGAATCAGTTATAGAAATCTCTGCGTGGTGCAGTAAAATTTTATATACTATGTAAATTTAATGTAAAAAACACCGCGTCATACAACAGGGTATCTTACACTTTTAAATTCAAGTAGACACTAAGTATAGTCAGTTGCGTTGAAACAGAATTGTGTAGTCTTTGGGGCCATCCATAAAGTACGGCACACGAATTTCAGGACTTTTGAGCCCCTCCCCCCGTCCTTGTCACAGGTTGTCACATTTTTATAACCCCCCCTCCTGATGTGAAGTCACACACTTTTTAAATTTCTGCATGTATTTAAAAATAATCAAGAGAAAACAGCTATTTTCCTGTTTCACTTATTTTCATTAGGCACATAATAACCTAATAAAATGCTAAATTATTAATGAATATAGATCAAGTTCGTAAATTTTTCAAGTTTTGAATTCACATCCAAACTAAGCGTTTCAGTATTTTGAATTTTCACTTGTGACGTCACAAAACTATTGACCTCCTCATCCTCCTTGTCACACGATGTCACACTTCGGTGATACCCTTCTTCCCCAATAACGTGGGACGTACTTTATGGATGGCCCCTTTATTGAAATGTCATTGTTATCTTCTTATAATTAGCAATGGAAAGGTTTCAACCAAAATATACTATTTTATGCTACACAATAGCATAGTATAGTAGCGAGACCCTGCAGATTCTAATACAGGAACATCTACCAGATCCCGTGAAGACAGTGATGAAGCTACCCTAGCTCGATCGAGGGAAGATAATTGAAGTGTTGCTAAAGAGGGTCAAATTAAACAACGATATACCGAATAGCAGCGCCACCTACCTTGACTAATTATAAATCCAAGCCATCCAGCTGTTCACTCAAACTCACATATAAAAGTTTATCAAAATCGGCCCATCCATTTGGGAGTTGTTCAATATGAGCCCGGTTGCAGCGTCATCTACCTTGACTAATTGTGAATATAAACCATCCAGTTACTCACTCAAACACAGAAAGGAAATTTTATCAAAATCGGCCCTTCCGTTTTAGAGTTGTTCAGTATGAACCCGATTGCAGTGCCACCTACCGGGACCTATTACGGATCTAAACTATTCTCGAATCAACTTGAACACGCACAAAAAATGTCATTAAAATCAATCCAAACGTTTGGGTGGAGTTCAACATGAGCCCGATTCCATCACCTTCTACCGCCCAACTAGCAATTCGACATCGTTAGCGAACTAATATATTTTAAAATTGTTTTATTGACGCTTCGAGAAGACTTTTATGTTTTATGTAGTATTAATCCACTATAACTTTGTTGCGCTTAGCTGCTCGGTCAATAAAATTGTTTTAGTACAATCACATTGAAAAGTAGGCTTTTTCGCTTGCCGTTTACAACGAAAAGTTGACTTTCTTGAGGAGAGTTACTTTACGCTCGCCGAGCGTAAAAAATTACAAAACGCTCGTTGTCCATAACAACCGATACTATACAAACCTAATTGTATTGACAGTGACAGCGGCAGTGACAGTGACATCATAGAGCATCCTGGCTAGGGAGTGTTTTTGTCTTCTAGAAATCTTTTACAATCTAATAAATCGCTGTTTCGTTGAGTTCTTAGTGTTTTACATAAGTAATTAGTATGATTGTAGTGTGATTGCGATGTCACTGTATTCATTTTTTGTGTGTTTTTGTGCTTAATTGTTGTGCCACGTTCTTAATATTTTGCATATACTGGCCAGATGATCCTGCTGGCTGATGCCTTTCTAATTGTAGAACGAGAAGAAGTACATTGACAGTATTGAAAATAATAATTATACGTTTGAAATTTTTATAAAGTTTTGACAGGTACTTGAAATAAGAAGTATGAATTTATTAATTTTATTGGTTATAATATATTCAAGTGATCGTAGAAAAAATGTTATATGTATTGCGAGCTAAAAGTGGAATTATTGTTCTCAAACAATTAACACTTGCTTTCGAACAATAATTCCTCACTTGTCGCTATTAATGATTTAAATAACTATTTTCTATACAATCACATTGAAAAGTAGGCTTTTTGGCTTGCCATTGACAACGAAAAGTTGACGTTTCTTGAGGAGAGTTACTTTACGCTCGCCGAGTGTAAAAAAGGCAAAACGCTCGTTGCCCATAACAACCGATACTACAAACACAATTGTATTGACAATGACAGATGTAAACGTTTGAAACATATTTGGATTGACATATTCAAACTGACAGATTTCAGAAGTTTCTATGAATTCTACTTTATATTTTGTTTTTAATAGCTACAATTAAGTGATTGCAGAAAAAATGTATGTATTACGAGCAAAAACGTGACATTATCGCTTTCGCGTCGCGAGGTAACCATTACTCTCAAAGCAATAATATATCAGTTTTCGCTTTTAATACATAAATAACTATTTAAAAACGTTTTCACAGCAAAATTATCAAATACTTATAGAATAAGTTATAGAGCTATTTTATAAACGTTTATAAAATACTTTTTATAGAGCATATTAGCTCTGAATGATACTTTGCTCTAAAAGTAGTTTATAATGGTTCTTTATTAAATCAATTTATCGCTATAAAAGCAATAATAGAACTGTTTTTCAACAAATATATTTGATAATAATAATAATATAGTTTTTTAATTGTTATTGATATAAAAGTGAATTGATTTCTGCAGCAGATTGGTATAAGAGTGTGTGATTATAAAATTGCTTTTTATAGTTTCACAAAAGCAGCTAAAAAACAAATATGCTGCATTAAAATGTTGACACAACAATAATGATAAAGCTGTTAGCCTCCATTTTTATTTGGTCTGATTATATTTCTTGTTTGCACGTACAAACAAAATGTCGTACATTAGCTGGAAAAAAAATTTAGAGAAGTGGTACAATTTACAGAATAATTGAAAGTATATATCATAAGATCGTAAGTGATTCACAGATAAAAAGCACTAGTGGCTCTAGCTCTAGCAATCCTTCAGAGACCTTGAAGATTAGCAATCGAAATGACCATACTCCAACAGAGAAGACTGATGGGCTCAATATTAATTGCGTTTCTTATCAGGCAATACCACTGAATGAAAACATTATACTGAAAAAACTAGTTAATTGTAGGTTGAACTTATATGTGATTCACTTTTTATACCGAGTACACATCTGCCTAGACAAATCCTATTCGTTTTTTATAACAGTTACATACACAGAATAATTGTCCTATTTTGGACAATTTTGATTTATAAGTATAGTATAAGAAAGTGGCCATTTTGTATATTTGATTTCGTGTTCGTGTCTATCGTTTATTTTCATGAAATAATCATATGCTGGACTAGCTAGTTTATAATGTAGAAGGTCCTAATGAACCAAACATTGATATAATATATTTTTTCAAATAATTTTATAATTTTGAATTTCCCCAATTATCATAATTCGGGAGGCGTGTTGAAACTTTATTATAATTGTACCATATACATATTGCAACAAACAACATCTATAGAGCATGTCTATCAGGCGATTTGTTTTATAATCTGCGCCAATTCCATGCTTATGAGAGCTATAAGAACATTGTAAAAGTGTTTATAAAACAGGGGCAGTTTTATAAAATGGTTCTGTAAACGTTCTGAAAGCCATTATAAAACTTAAAATGTTAGTTGGGCGGGACTTTGTATGAATCTAAACCATTCTTGAGTCCCCCTGAAGATACGCCGAAAATTTAGCCGTTTAGAAGGACTTATACTATGTTGAAGAATCTTATTTTTAGGGTTCCGTACAAATAGGGTTAGGTATGAAGATAGAGTAACGGAAGTCAGAACTTTTTTATTGGAAGTTTGCTCCTCCTAGAAGATCTTTTTTCAAAAGTCCCTGAATATTACTAGTTTTTAAGTTATTAACAAAAAATGAATCACCTGAGCTTGTTAATAACAATTGCAATGTGCCAATACATACTTTCCATTCTAGACGTCATTCTGAATTGAATGAGCCATTGATATATTTTCAGTTTATCAAAGATTCGCATGTTTTTGAAGTTGTTGGATAATTTAATATGGTGGAATATTTTCATTATATCTGACGAGACTGTTTTTAATGCACACCGCATAGTTTTGTTGTACATTAGAAAGAAAAATAATACAGTAGAATAATACAACGGCAGGATCACTGAGTTGGTGTGCTCATTAAGTTCCGTAACGTTAAAAGGACCTTAGTCTTATTGTAATTTATGACATCTTAAAAAGAATATATGGAGACAGAAACGCTGTTTTTACTCGGAGACTCGCTAGTTCATTCAAATAAAATGCTCGTTTTGCGGCAAAGAAAATTACCCGATGTTTTATTCTTTTCTCCCCGGCTGCTAAGCTTCAGCCCAATTCTAACCAAATTAGCTGAAACTCATTTTTCAAATCAAGGTACACCAGCTGAATCTACGTTCTAATGATCGTAAGGCGCGTCCACACTATGCTGCGATTTGCCGTATGCCAATTGGCAGAGCCAGCGAATGTAAAAAAGTCTACATATTATATGTGTTTGCATATATTCAGTTTAGTCGCACAATGTTTACTATGGCGTGCCGTTTTGGTATTTAATAACATCGTTTTAAAAGCAAAAACAAAAATATCTCTTCTTTCAAAAATGTTTATTCCCTAATTATTCTGTTAATGAATTAAAATTATGTTTTTCATAATAATAATACAGGAATTTCCATTATGAAAAACATAATATAAATTGCCGATTTAAAATTATGAAATACATAATGAAAATTCATGAATTAAAATTATGAAAAACATAAAAGAAATTCGATTTCCATTATGTATTGAGGTTGCCTATACTAATCTAATGCAAGTACCTGAAATCGTATAGTAAATGCATTACTGCAGAATAGGCAACCTCAATACATAATGTAAATTGAATTTCTTTTATGTTTTCAATAATTTTAATTGTTGAATTTCCATTATGTTTTTCATAATAATTATACACGAATTTCAATTATAAAAAACATAATAGAAATTACCGATTTAAAATTGTGAAAAACATAATAGAATTTCAAGAATTAAAATTATTGAAAACAATAGAAATTCAATTTACATTATGTATTGAGGTTGCCTATTCTGCAGCAATGCATTTACTATACGATTTCAGGTACTTGCACTAAATTAGTATAGGCAACCTCAATACATAATGGAAATTGAATTTCTATTATGTTTTTCATAATTTTAATTCATGAATTTTTATTATGTATTGCATAATTTTAAATCGGCAATTTATATTATGTTTTTCATAATAGAAATTCCAGTATTATTATTATGAAAAACATAATTTTAATTCTTCAACAGAATAATTACGAAATAAAAATGTTTGAAAGAAGAGATATACATTTTTTTCCTTTTTTAAAACGATGTTATTAAATACCAAAACGGCACGCCATAAATTCTTGAATTTCTATTATGTTTTTCTTAATTTTTAATCGGTAATTTCTATTATGTTTTTCATAATTGAAATACGTGTATTATTATTATTAGAATCATAATTGAAATTCAAGTATTAAAATGATGAAAAGCATAATAGAAATTCAAGAATTAAAATTATTGAATAAATAATACAAAACGGATTTGGATTATGTTTTTCATTATTTTTTTTCTTCAATTTCCATTATGTTTTCAATAATTTTGATTGTTGAATTTCCATTATGTTTTTCATAATAATAATACACGAATTTCCATTATGAAAAACATAATAGAAATTACCGATTTAAAATTATGAAAAACATAATAGAAATTCAAGAATTAAAATTATTGAAAACATAATAGAAATTCAATTTACATTATGTATTGAGGTTGCCTATTCTGTAGTAATGCATTTACTATACCATTTCAGGTACTTGCATTAGATTAGTATAGGCAACCTCAATACATAATGGAAATTGAATTTCTATTATGTTTTTCATAATTTCAATTCATTAATTTTTATTATGTATTTGATAATTTTAAATCGGCAATTTATATTATGTTTTTCATAATAGAAATTCCCGTATTATTATTATGAAAAACATAATTTGAATTCTTCAACAGAATAATTACGGAATAAAAATGTTTGAAAGAAGGGATGTATATTTTTTCCCTCTTTTAAAACGATGTTATTAAATACCAAAACGGCACGCCATAGTTTACAGAACAGGATGATCCCGGTATAGATGATGTGTCAAATTAATAACTTTCCCGTTAGTCCACTCCATTTGAAAGCACGTGCTAACTGCTTAGTATTTGTTTAACTGAAAATTATTATTTCTAATATCTAATATAATGATATGGTTGATTATGGAAATTGGAGGTAGCATTACAACAATATCAGGTTGTAACATACTATACAGGGTATTTTGAAATTTATGGCCAATGTTCAACGATCTGTATAATTTTTAAAACATGGTGAGTCAAAACTCAAGCACATTATTTTCTCAGTATTTTTAAAAAGATCACACTTATATTATTTCGAAAAGTCCTCACATTTCAATCAAGTATTTCCCATAAGTACCTTAAATTATTAGTTTTGAGGTATCTTAATTTTTATTTGCAAATTATCACTTAGGTATGTTATGGTTTTTTATCTCCTTCACACGAGGAAAGAAACTCATACATCCCCCCTAGTGAGTATAAGTATTTTTCTTTATTCATGGCCGAAAGTACGTACTTGTTACTTCTGCCTCCCAATATAAAATAGCTCACAAGAAAAATAGTATACACCACACGGTCAGAAAGTTTGAGAGCCCTGAACTGCTCGCCATAATGCAGGAATCTCAAACTTTCTGCCCTTGAAGTGTAATATACAATATTATCCTTCCTCTTATTCCAACTATGTTGTGAATGATTGAACTTGTGGATCTACTATATCGAAATTGTTTATATACGTTTTTTGACTTACCAATAAAATTTACATAGTGTGCTGTGGCTCACAGACAGCAAACATTGCGATTGACTTTTACGGAGCAATAGTATATTACATTACAAGGGCAGAAAGTTTGTGATTCCCTCATCATGGCGCGCAGTTCAGGGCTCTCAAACTTTCTACTACTATTTTTCTCCAGTCACGGCCAAAAGTACGTAGATACTTGCTACTTCTGCCTCCCAACAGAAGCAGCAAGTACATACTTTCGGACGTAAATAAAGGAAATATGTTATGTTTATTGTGTTTTCGAGCATGGAGGGGGATTTAAGTGATGTTGAATATATAAATACGCCACCTAATATTATAGAACAAGCCAACATAGCTTCATATATCTTATTACCACAAAAATCTCAGACTAAAACAATATATACAATTATTACAATATAATCAATGGGCTGAAGACTCAACATAAATAATTATTCGGAAAAAGTTTAATGGGTGGAAGAAGAAAAAAATCATAAGTATTACACAGCAGTGAAGTGCCTATTCCTCCCTTGAATTATTACATTACAATAGCTACATCCTGAGGGAGGAAAAGTGGCACTTTCCTCACTGGTGATACAACTATCTCATCAGATGTTAAGTAATAAGTACACCTATTTTATTTTTATGAGACTTGACTCGCCATGTATTTGATTTAATAAATATTAGCAGCATCTTTTGTGTTTATGAATTTTGAGAATCATTAGAAATTTTTTAGCTTCATTAGGAAATTATTTTTTTACTTCTATCTATTTATAGAGGCCGTTGAACTACTGAGGATTTTGACGGAAAATTATTTATAACTTTTCAATCATATACGAAACCAGGAGGAAAAAAAATGAAATGTGATCTGAATCTTCTAATGTATATTAGAAGGTATTAGACGTTTTGTGCATATTATTATATTCAATATTGTAATATCGTTTGAATAATTTCTGCATGTTGCGAAAGCCTTGGCAAAATCAACGTCTATAGGTAAACCGTTATCAGAAACTATTGTCCAATCATTAACGCACAACAAAAGATTCATCCTTGTATGAAACCATGCTGCTGGTAGGGAAGACTATTTTGTTGAAG
The DNA here is from genome assembly GCA_910591675.1 of Galerucella calmariensis. Lineage (NCBI taxonomy): Eukaryota > Metazoa > Arthropoda > Insecta > Coleoptera > Chrysomelidae > Galerucella > Galerucella calmariensis. Next base: position 38,105 of record CAJUYG010001578.1, on the reverse strand, counting down.
AAGAAAAAAAACATTTTGTCACATATTATTATTCATTCCATAATCATGCAAATAATATGGACAAGACTGATTATTGCCTTTTTGAATATGGGAGTAGCTGAGGCAGTTTTCCATATCGGTGGTAGTCTTAAAAGAAGCATTCATTATAAGTGATATAGGATGACAGAATATGATTATAAAATATGAGATGATGAATGGTCCACGCCAGGTGATGAGTTTGATTATAGCGGTTTATGTTTATGTTCCACATGCTGAGAATCAAGAGGGATATTGGAAACAGACTGCGAATAAGTAGTGTTGTTGTTTTATGGCCGCGGGAAAATTTAGAACTATATTTGCCCTAAATCAAAATTAATGCATAAGTATGTAACGATATCCCCCTGAAACATCGTTCTAGAGACGACTATGGATCGATACAGAGCTGTTTTTACCAAGCCAGTGTAGATCATAGAGTAATAAATAAGAGAGATGTTAAACGTGTAGTGTTTTATGGCACAAAGTTACCACTAGCGCCTACCTTGGCTACTGGGACGAACTAGTACTCAAGACGCGCGCTAGTTATATGAACATACTTGCACACCCCGTATAAAAACTAGCCGACGCTGCAAGATACCCGAAGGCAACGCCGAGCTTAATATTATTTCAACATTCATTCTTGTTATTGTCGTTGTCTCTGCACAACCTATAATTGTACCTATCCAATAAAGTTATTTTTAAAAACTTAGTCTTCCGATCAATTAATTTAACTGGCGCAGTCAGTAGGATTAAACGACGTTATCAGTTTCGAAAGTCACGGTATCGACAGCCGGTTTCGGAAATAATAAAAAACGGTGAATTTCAATTCTTCGCCTTTTGAACCTACAAAGTGCAGCTCCCGTGATCCAGACAAGTTCCTGTGGTCCTGATCCACGACTATAGCAGAATCAAGCAAGAAGAAAACTCTGAAGGTCGTAAGTACCGAGTTTCCCTTTTTTTGCATCCTTTTCTCCGGTCGAGAATTCTTAGATAAGTAGAAATTGAGAAACTTAGAAAATTAGTATTTAAAGAATAAATTTTTTTCAAATAATTGTACAATAAATTTATTCATTTTATGATATCTGATATTGAAGATTTAATGATTGATTTTGATAATATAGTTAGACTAGACGAAAATATGGCAAACGAAATGAATATTTCTATGTTAAAATTATATGTCGATATGATTCAGAATTATGATGGAGATTCTACAACATTAATTAAGTTTTTATCACAATGTGATTTTTTAATAGATTCATACTCCGTAATAGGAGATCCGATTTTACAAAACTATTTGATAAAACTCATTCAATCAAAGTAAGTAGATAAAGCTTATTTATTAGTAGGGTCTAGAATCGAGTTAAATACTTGGCAATCAATTAAAAATGCACTAAATCAATGCTTTGGTGATAAAAGAAGTTTAGAGTGTTCAGAACAAGATCTTTTGATGGCTCGTCCTCAAAAGAACGAAACCGCTTTACAATTTGCAGAAAGACTACAAGTATTAAATAGTCATTTAATTCATAAAATCAATAGTTTTATTGACGGGCAAATGAATGCCCAAACCAAAGAAATTCATAGACGCCAATACGGGCAAATGACTTTAAGAACCTTATTAAGAAATCTTAAAGGTCAATTACAAGTAACTATACGCTTAAAAAATCCTAATGATATCGAAACAGCCATATCTTATTTAATAGAGGAAGAAAACTTTTTGTATTCTAAAAACTATTTGAGAAATTATTCATTCATACAAAATAATAATAATCAAATTACATTTAATAAGCCGTCATATAATCAATCGCCTCAATCAACTAATCGATATTTTGGTAATAATAATCAACGTTCTAATAATTTTTCTAGCAATACGAATTATAATCCTCCACGTCAAAACTATCAACCAAATTCTCCGCCCAATTTTCAAACCCCAAATTCTCAACGTCAATATACACCCAATCATCAAATACCTTTGCAGCCCCAGAATAATAACTTCCCAAGTCAACCTATAAATATTCAACCTAGACAAATCAAAAATAACTATCCTACTAATAGGCAAGTTTTTGGTCCTCCAAAAAATGTTTTCACGCCAACCGGTGAAAAACCTGAGAAACCAGTCGAACCAATGTCAACCACATCCCGAAATACATTCCAACCTAGACAACCGTCAAGAAATTTCACTTTCGAAGAACTGTATCAAATCGAGCATGTCAAACCTGACATCCCGAATCGTGAGGATACTTCCCCCAATACTCAAACAAATCATAATGCAGAAAATGCGTGTGTTTATACCGATAACCAAAACTATCACCTAGAAGGTGACAATAATCAAAATCTTTGGATAACTCGACAAGAAGACTGGCATACATAAACGAAATATTTTCCGAATCCTTTTCTACGGACCTACCCTATATAAAAATGAAATACCTGCCGATTAAATTATTAGTAGATACAGGTTTAATGAATTCTCTTTCAAGTCCCGCTATAGCAGAAAAATTTTTCCCACAAACAATTTATCACAACACGGCTATTATCAAAACAGCTGTAGGAGAAAAAAATCCAAGTTTATGACTGAAATACCCGCGTTTCCTGAATTCAATTCAGAAATAAAAATCAATTTTATCTTATATCAATTTCACAATCAGTTTGATGGACTGATTGGTTTAAACGACATTCGCCGACTAAATTTTTCTATAGATTTTCCTAATAATGTTCTAAAAAATAAAGTAGCTGAAATTCCTTTGTTTTATAAAATTAATAGATCTAAATATACAATTTCTGTTGATTCTCATGAAACCGTAGCTACACAAGTTCCCGTGAATTATGAAAATGGTGAGATTATAGTCACAGCCTAATAGTACCAGAAATGAAACTTGATAATCTTTACTTCTCTGAAACATTAACACATGCAAAACACGGCTTTGCTAAAACAGAGATAAGAAATGACACAGATAAAAGAATAAATTTAACATTTAATGAACCTATAAAAGTTGTACATGTTACAGAGTGGCACAGAGAAAATTTTGACTTTTTTGATAAGGAACAAATTTTGCAAACTTTTGATAAAAATGACACATATAATAATAATATTTCTGAACTTCAAAATAAACTACGCTTAGATCATTTAAATATAGAAGAAAAGAAAGCTATAACAGAACTCTGCAAAGAATACAATGACGTTTTACAAATGCCAAACGACAAACTAACATTCACCAACCAAGTGAAACACGAAATTAAGACAACTGACGAAATACCCGTTTATGCTAAGACTTACAGGTACCCATCTATACACAAAGACGAAGTACAAAAACAAATTTCAAAAATGCTTACTGACGGAATAAGTAGACCAAGTGACTCCCTGGAGCAGCCCCATCTGGGTAGTTAGTACACAAAAATGGCGTATAATTGTTGATTATAGAAAAGTCAATGAAAAAACTATAGCAGATCGGTACCCTATGGTAAATATCAGTGACGTTTTAGACAAACTAGGTAGATGTACTCATTTTTCAACCTTAGACTTATATTCCGGCTTTCACCAAATCGAGATGGCCGAAAATTCAATTCAAAAAACCGCTTTTACAGTAGATAATGGACATTATGAATATTTACGTCTTCCGTATGGACTACGTAATGCACCAAGTACTTTCCAACGGTTAATGGATAACGTACTGAAAAACCTACAAGGAAAAGTTGTTCTTGTTTACATGGACGACCTAATTATTTTTAGTTCTAGCTTAGAGGAACATATTCAAAATTTAAAATTAGTTTTCCAAAGATTGCGCGACACTAATTTAAAAATCCAATTAGACAAGTGTGAATTCCTTCGGAAAGAATTTTTAGGACACATGATTACTCCCAACGGTATTAAACCAAATCCTATTAAAATCGCAGCATTAAAAAAAATTCCAATACCTG
>CAJUYG010001578.1:6411-23845 GCA_910591675.1 Galerucella calmariensis | reverse complement strand
TCATTAACTATTCAACTTACCGATTGCGGGTTTGGCACACGTGATCTATTGACGGAGTACAGTAATTAAGCACAATTACAGGATATTGTCATTGTTAATAAAATAATCTAATATTGTTTAATCTAACTAATGTTTATTTAAACTTAATCATCAATAACCTTTGATCTAATCAATATTTATCGACGCGGTTGGTTTCATATTGTTCGTTTTTAGAAGACAAAAAAAAAGTATTCCATATTTTTCCTTTATAATCAAGAGCAAAAAAGATATTCACGAATAAACGAGTAATTCTACTAGAAAATAGCACAATATTGTCATTTAAACAATGTCGTGCAAGGTTTTGCATTTGCGGGTTAGTACTATTTTATTGCACGTATTTTTTGCAACCTTTATACAAAGTTTCAAGCTGATACCAGCGATTATCGCAAAGAGGCGATTTTTGGTGTATAACGCCTGGATTAAGCAACTACATACATATTGTTTTGGTTTGAGTGACAAATTTCTGGTAATCCTTCGTTCTTGTCTGCAAAAAAACGATAAAATTACAAATAATGTTCCCATCACGAAAACCCAACCTCAAACGGCTAGGATTAAAAATCTACTTTTTTATCTTACCTATGATAAGTGATGATAAACGCTGTGATGATAGTAGGTATCAATGATGAAGATAATTGCTTTCTTTGTAGAAGGGCCACTGATCGTAGAGTAAATAAAAATAAATTCACAAATGACACTACTAACCTCAAATTGAAACAGGTAATACTAAAAATGGAAAGTTTTGTTTTTGTGTAGAGGGAGGCGGGGTTTGTTAGCTCAGTTAGTTGTTGTAAAGCGCCTTGCTCTACTGGCTGCGCACAAACTTTGTGCCAGTTTCTTCCATAATATGTTTTAAAACCTTTCTTATTTATTACTCTATGGTGTAGATATAAAGGGACGACCGAGAATCGTAGCAGTCAGTCTAGCGAGGTATTGACTCGGTGGGTTTCCTTTCTCCGGTTGGCAAGGTACTAACTTGTCGACAATCCCTCTCCTCGTTCAGCAGGGTATTGACCTGTCTGAATTAACCTGTTCGCGCTGAAGGTATTGACTCCAGTGAAAATCCTGAACCGTTTATGTACGAAAGGTACTGACTCTGAAGTTCCTATCTCTATGGTACTGACTTAGGGATATTCTATCCTCACGAAAGGTACTGACTTTCGTAATCCTTTGAAACTCCTGTCCCTAAGGTACTGACTTAGGGATATCCTATCCTCGTTGAAGGTATTGACTTCAGCGTACATCCAGAAAACCGATATAGAGCGGAAGTTATTGTCTTTCGCCCTTTCCTGATTTTCCCGTCCCCAAGGTATTGACTTATTTACTGTTTACTGTACGAACTGACAGACACTCCGCTGGTCGTAGTTTCACATACAGAAGACGTCGCCTACGACGAAATCCCAGGAATAGAAGCCTTCATTCCAAATCAGCCGTTAAACCCACATACCTTTTTGTAAATAGTGACTGTATATAGTATATTTAAGAATAAACTTTTTTTTTATATTGGAATCCTGTCTCTGACTGTACGCACCTACCCGGCAATACGTAACTACCCATACGGAGGGTTACAAGTAGTCGGGATTTGAGCGTTTTTAATTTTTTTTATTGTATTGAACTAACTAAATTTTTCACATATTGAGGGAAAGTAACCTCACAAAACACAGAATGTGTACTTGGGTTCACTCCAAAACTTTTAGTCCATGATTATTTGGGAACAAATTTGTTTTCACAGATTTTCACAGTCGTTTTTGCAATATTTCACAGCACAAGAAGGCATTTTTATTAAACATTGAATTATTTCATCTCATATAATAATAATAAAAAAAAAAAATTATTTCAAAAATTTGAATAATTTGATTTTCTCTGCAATATATACACATAAACTAAACAGTGCTTTATAGGTTGTGTAATGCAATAGTGAATTCAGATTCAATATTCACTTTCATTCATAGATTATGCTTTTATTTTTAATCATAAGTGACGTAATTTAAAAATAAGCTATTTGAATGAAAACAATAATTTGGATGTTAGGTTAATTTTTTCAAAATAAAAGAGAATTGAAGAAATAGAAAATTGAGTAGCCCGCGACTGTCAACGCAGACAGACGCTACCCTAGCCAATCAGCAAAAATGACATACATTGCTCAACTCCACTCATACGCACTGTGATTGGAAAGTGAAGCATTTATTCTGTTTACAGGAATGTATGGCAATTGTGTAGTTGCATCTTCTTGTGTGAATGCCTTAGAGAATGTATTCGAAAGAAGGAGTGCTGGTGGCCGATTCTCGAGCTGTGTGAATTGTTCACTTGTTAGATCATTCACATGAAATTTGTATTAATCGTATTCTCGACAAATCGTCGAAGATTCACTTCACATGAAAGATTGAATGAAAAGTTCACATGGGTTCTATCATGTGAACAAGAGTTCACTGCATGTGAAAACAGTATTTTAAAGGTTATGTCGAGTGTGTCTGATTTTGTGTCGTTGGGTTCTTCTTGTTTGAATACGTTTTATGTGTAATTTGGTGTAATTCGAAGCAAAATTTTAATGTTATAACAATCAAGGAGGCAAGGAGCTTGCCATACTCTTGGCAATAAATGACTTGCAAGAGTTAGAAGACAATCTTCAGAATCCTCGAAGAAGATATTTAAGAAGAGGAAAGCCATTTGATGAACTAAGTGAACGCCAATTCATTAAATATTTCAGGTTAGTCTAGTGCAGCCGTTTTATTTCTATTTCGCGAAACTAAGTAGATACTTCAAGAACAACGTGGTTTGAAAAAAATTGTGGAGTAATAGGATCATACTCTTTCAACTTCAATTTGAAAGATATTTTGTTTTTGTGATTGAATATATTTAAAGTTTACAACTTCATAGAATATAAGGAGAATGAGAATAAAATAATGTTGATAAAAAACCAAAAAAATATTTTAGATGAGGTAAAAATACTTTGTGATCTAGATTTTTTTATAGGTTAAGCAAAGAGTTGGCAAGAGCATTCATTATTAGAATTAGTGTCACCCTCTATTCCTCCACCAACTAGACCAACTGCTTTGTCGGTAGAAGTAAAAGTTTTGGTAGCTTTAAGATTTTATGGTTATGGAAGCTACCAGGAAATCACTGGAACAAATATGTACACTGGGGTTAGCCAATCAAGTGTATGTAGGGCTATCGAAGAAGTAACCAGTGCACTAAATAGGCCTGAAATATTTAATGAGTGAATAAAATTCCCATCTAATTTAGAGGAGCTTCATGCAGTTAGAGGTAGGTAAATATATGTTAAAAAAATATATTAAACTAGTTAGTACTTATTTATAGCTCTAATTAACTTCAATACAAATATATATTTTTAGAATGTATAGAAGATTTGGTATGCCAGGAGCAATAGGTTGTGTTGACTGTACCCATGTTGCAGTGTTGTGCCTCCAAGATGAGATGATGATCACCCAGAAAACATATACGTTAATAGAAAAGGGTATCACTCTATAAATGTACAATTGGTAAGTTTCGGAAATAAGTAAAAAAAAATTGAGACAAATGATTAAGTACGCCACCAAATCTGTAACTTTAACCAAATATACTTAATTAAAATCTCAACTGATTAGTTGAGTTAGATTACTTTTATAGCTGGCACTGGCCTATGTCACTAAAATTTGATGATTTATTGTAACACTGTTGTAGTTGAATTGGTAGAGAAAGTCATATTATTTAAAATTGTTTCTTTTTTCATAACTGTTCTCCATTATGAATTTTTTTAGACTTGTGATGAAAAGTTAAAAACAATTCATGTAAATTCAAGATTCCCTGGTAACACACATGACGCCCATATATGGCGAAATTATAATTTGTCAACAATTATGGAAAGAGTTTACAGAACATATCCAGGCAACACTTTTTTCTTGTTAGGTGATTCAGATAAAATGTTTATTTTAATATTTTGTAACAGTGGAGCATCCAAAATTAAAGTCATTTAAAATTATGTCATTATTTTCGGTATTTTCAAATCTGTTTATGTACTTCAATCGAATAAGGTATACCTAGCTAAAAAATGAATAACAAAAACTCCACTTAATTTAAATAAAAATATTCACAGATAAAGTTCTTTCATCAGGATTGACAAGAAATTATTGATAGTTTATCTTCTGAAACTATTGTCGATTTCAATATTTATATTTATATTTAGTGGAGTTTTTAATTATGTTATGTATGTTTTAGCTATTATGAATAGATTTCATAAAGTAAAGGTAGAAACAATCAGTATGACAAATGAAAAATATTAGGCTCCATTTTTGAATTGGAATGAAAGGAAATAAATAGCTCTGCAGTCAGATTCAACAGAATATTGTAGTTGGTTTTTTAATAGTTTTTGAAATACATTTTTAGTACCTATGAAAGTTAAGTTTGAAAGTTCTTGGGAAGGACTAATTGCATCTATTATCAGTTTCTCAAAATGACCATTTGCTTCTTCCATTTTTTTAATAAGATTTTAATTTATAACATTGAACTGTGCTTTTCAGGGTATCCCTTAAGACCTTGGTTAATGACGCCACTAAGGGCAATTCCTGAACCAGGGACACCAGGAGAAAGATTTCAAAATGTGCACAAGGGAGCGAGGAATACCATTGAACGCTTGAATGGCGTTTTCAAATGCAGATTTAGATGCATTTTAAAAGACCGAGTATTGCATTATCACCCGATAAAAGCATCACAAATAATAAATGCATGTTGTGTACAACACAACATGTGTGTCAATCAAAATATTCCAAAGCCAGAAATGTAAGAAAATTTTTTTGAAGGTTCAGATGTGGGTAATGGAATAATTGTTGAAGCAAATGACAGAAACAATGATTTAGTTCAAGGGAGATTATTACAAACAAATATCATTAACAATCATTCCAGAAACTAATATTGTTTATGTATATATAATATATACAGGGTTTTTTCAACCTATATGCATAAACTTAGGGAATGGTAGCTTATGATGAATAATGATTAATATTGAAAAAAAGAGTTGGTAAAATATTTTTATTTACAGAAATAAACCACTGAACATAAAAAATATATTGTTAAGCTGTAAGTTTGAAATTAGGAAATGGTAGCATATGAGAGCCTAGGATGTACAATAACCAATAACGAAAAAAAGTTTAATGAAATATTTTTATTTACGATAGATACTCCAATAAGTTTATGCGTATACATTGAAAAACACCTTGTATATAATGTGAAATAAAAAATATATTTTTTGATGAAAACTTGTTTATTTAATTATACCTAAATAAAGAACACTTTTTAAAAAATAAAACTATTTAACAAAATTTAAACATTCATTTTAAATGAAGCACATAACGAACATAACTAGAATTCAAAGAGTAAAGTAAAAAAAAACTAGGAACTTTTTAATTATAATAAATAAATCACTTTGTGGTTTTAAGCATTCTTAATATTTCTCAAGAAAATCCTTAAGGCTGTTAAAATTTTTTTCTGGTTTTCGTTGTTTTGTACCATTAAATTGAGCTTTCTTCTGCAGTATATTTTTTTGAACTGCATAAATTTAATTTTCTTGTCATAATAGTTTGCCATAACATATTTTTTTCCTCAATCGTGTTTACCAAATTTTGATTTAGTGTAAGTGCTGTTATGTGACGTCTGCTGGCTGTTTCCTTTTTTCCTCTAAGGGGATTTGTAGTTTTATTCACAGATGCTGTGGTTTCTGCTGGTGCTGGTGTATTTAATGTTCTTCCTATAAAGTTATTTTTATTCTATAAAATAATGGTAAAAGTCTAGTAGCATACCTCATGTTCAGTGTATAAACTGTTTATTTGACTGCTTATTGATGCCTTATTGTCTGTAAGACATAAATCCTCGTTCAAATCGTTCTGAAATTACAGTCCTAATTAATAAATATTAAATAAAATGTTATAAGCACAAAATAAATTCTCAAAATGTTGAGCTGAATTATTACATACCCCAAAATCAAAAGTTATAATGGTTTCTTCAATATTTTCCATTCCATATGTTGAACTAGGTTTTATTATTTCCAGGATTTCATTTTCATTTAGCGTCATGTCGTCTGGTGGCTCGCCACCTCCTGTTTGTCTCATACTTTTTTTTTGTATCTGAAGCCTTTTTTTTGTAATTCTTTTCAAATCTGTCCAAGTCTGAAACGTTAAAAAATATATGGGTTTGACTACTTTCCTCTGACTGACAAATAACACTACTTACCTTCCATATATATATAGGTAATAAAGCCAATAAAGCTCTATAAATCAAAACATCTGTTTTAATTACTTATATACTCTTCTCCATTGTTTCCAGTCTTTTTTAGCACCACCTGGCATTGCATTTAAATTTTCAGTTAACTGCATCCATAACTGTTGAGCTTTCTTGTGACTAAAAGACTCACTAAATTTACCGGAACATAGTTCACTATGATTTTTTAAATATTATATTATTATATTTTTTTGTGATTCTGTAACTGCGCCAGCCCTATTTTCACTCATTTCAAACGTTTTGGTTTTGTATTTTGCTATGAAATAATTGCTTTGTGTTTTAAAAATTATAAATCAAAAGTAATCAAAATCATAAACACGATGTGAATCTAAATTTGAGGTTAATTTCTACAAAATAGTTCAAAAGTGACATTAAATGTAGTCCAAATATATCTTATAAGTTTGGCAACGTGGTTCGGATTGAACGTGCATTCACTTTCCCCGAGAATACAGCATTTATGGGTTGTGTGAATAGGTTTGTGAAGCGGATATTCGCATCACATGTCAATTCCATCGCTGGGATTATTTGTTCATATAACGTATAACTATTGTTTGTATATTTTATGAAGACTAACCTGATGAGTTTCATCACATTTATCAATCACCCTGTATTACGGATGTTCCTTTGTTCCTCCATTATTGTTTTTTGGTTTTAGAAATATACACCTTTTTTTGGGAAATAAGTTAAAAGAACTATTTGCCTGGATATGCTTGGTAGGTATTTGTGGCGACGAAAATATCAATACCCATAGGAAACGTAGGGCGATAAGAAATATATAAAATAAACTGCCGTTTCGGAGAAAAAATGTTAGAATTTCCAAAAGTATATATAGATTTCCATCTTGTTTTTTATTCCAGCGTATATCTGTACGCAAATATCTTACGAGGTTTTTACATAGAGAACAACGCTATTTTTTATACAACCATTAGCAATTTTTCGCCAGACTTGATCTCCAAATCGTTCCATTAAAAAATCGAACGTGTCCACTCCACCTCTTTTCACGAATGGTCAGTTTTTTATTACGATTTTCTACCGCGTCTGTCCTTTTAACGTGTTCCACGAACTGTGTGATATTTGCAAATTACCGACTGCATATGCAATGAGTTCGGGGCTCAACAACCGCATTACAACCGTTACTGGCGAAATACTACTAACAGAAAAGTTTCGAACACAGACCCACTCACTCTATAATGACGATACTCCATACTCTAATCTCTTTAAATAGGTGAAATGTGTATGGAAGTATCGTATTTAGTTTTGTGCATTAGATACAATACTACTTGTTACTTGAGTGCTCTATTTAATGATTAAATTATATTTTCAAGTTTATTTAATTGATAATTTATTATTGTTAACTCTCCATCTCTTGGGGCGGTTCCTGAAAATGAGAATACATGATACATTAGATACTCTATCAGGTGCGAAATGGTTTTCCGTCCTAGTCTTGAAGAGTGAATACTGGCAAGTAGAAGTACACCTAGATGAATAAGATAAAACTGCTTTTTCTTCTGGCAACGGTTTCTACCAGTTCCAGGTCTTCCCATTCGGACTGTAATGCTCCGGCCACGTTTGAACGACTGATGGAGATGATTTTGAGAGAACCTGCCTAGTTTATCTTGATGATCCAATTATTATAATAATAAATATTATTATTATTACAATAAGGTACGGGCAGGGATCATAAGATCAATAAGCCCTGAATTATACTATATAAATATTTTAAAAATTAAATATATTCAGTCTTTCTGTATAACCAGGCCTTGTGCGCCCGAATCATAGTCTGGTTGATCGACGCTGAACTTGATAGAGAAGATCTTCATCCCGCAACAGTCCCGGACACCACACAGTTCAACAATACTCCATAATTGGACGGATATAAGCCTTATATAAACGAGTTGAATTATGCAATGATATCCTTTCGAAAGACTTGCTGAGGAGGACAGTTATTTTTTGATTTTTTGGTAATACTTACAATATGTGAGTAATCTGTAGTAGGTAATTGTAGCACCAAGATCATTACAATAATTCACTTCACCTAAGGCGTGACCGTTTAAGAAGTATATAAACGAGTTGAATTATGCAATGACATCCTTCCCAAAAACTTGCTGAGGAGGTACAGCTACTTTTTGATTTTTTGGTAATACTTACAATATGTAAGTAATCTGGAGTAATTGTAGCACCGAGATCATTACAATAATTCACTTCACTTAAGGCGTGACCGTTTAAAAAGTATGTATGTCGCGGATTGTTTTTTCCCATGTAAAGAGCAACACACTTATCTGTATTTAAAGGCTGCATCCAGTCTGAGCACCACTTAGAGATCGAACCCAAGTATTCTTGAAGATTTATATGAAATGATGAATCAGTCGTCGGCATAAAAAACTTTGTTGTATTGAATATGGAATTGGAGGACCCAGTACTGATCCGCTTAATACGGGTTTATCAGCTGAAAAAAAATCTCCCAATTTCACAAAACAATACCTGTTTGTTAAGAATGAGTCAATCCACTCTAGTAGATCACCTCGTATGCCAATATGTTCCAATTTATAGAGTAATCTTCTTTTTGGCACTCGGTCGAATGATGTCCGTCGTGATTTTGTCCATTCATTAACACACCAAAGAAGATTCGTCATTGTTGAGAATCCTTTTACAAATCCATGCTGTTGTTCGGGTATTATTTTTTCGATCAAAAGAAATTCACTGACATATTGTGAAATTATAGATTCCATAACCTTACAGATGATTGGTGTTAGGCTAATGGGGCGGTAGTTATTGGGGTCAACTTTATTGCCTTTATTGAAAATTGGGGTTACCGAGGCTGTTTCCCGAATAGGAGGCAGTATGTGTGTATTAAAAGATGAGCACATTATTATAGACAAAGGAAAAGCGAGAGCATAAAATTCTTTTAGAAGTTAAGGAGGGATTAAATCGAGACCAGGAGAAAAGTTGTTTTTTAATTTATGAAGGTGACATTTGTCAATTTCAGAAGTAAAATGAAGTTGTTCTAAGGATGAAATTACTCTTGTGGGCAGAATGTCAAATGTCGAAAACTTTTTATAAGGCAGGTTGAGGAGTGTCAATTTGAAACAATCACATGAAATGCTCACTGTTTCAAACGGATGCCTATTATCTTGGACATATTGTTTCCACGAAAGGAATTAAAACTGCTCCAGAGAAAATTTTAGCTATCAAAGACTGGCCTTTACCGAAGAACAAAAAGGAAATGATGAGTTTCCTTGGACTTTGGTTGAATTGCTGAAACTCTTTATTGACTAACTGGAAACAACATTGAATTTGACTGGACGCCGGATTGTGAAAATGCTTTCGTGGAGCTGGAGAAACGATTAACCACTGCACTGACTCCAGCCTACCTACCGGAGAAAGGAACACTGATTATTTCAATGAAATTGCCATTGGTTCAAAATTCGTGTTCAACCAAAAATAACTGATGCTATAACAGGTACGTTCATAATAAATCGAAAACTGACAGTGTACACTTGTCAGTCAGACGACGGGGTGAACGTAGTAAACGTAAACGTTTGTGAATTATTTCCAATTTTTTCCTTAAATTTGGCTATTATAGTAGTGGAAAAAATTGTATATACAACATGGTGGTGGAGACAATCATAAGCCTAATAGAGAAATTCAACTTCTTGGTTGGCTATAAGAAGCAATAATTGCCAGCTTCACAGCTAGTAGAGGAAAAACAATATTTTTTCCTCAGGACAATATAAAATACAATAATTTATTTGGGTACTGAATGGAATTTACTTATTCTTTGCATAACACAAAACATTTTTAGAATACATCATTATACAGAATTCTTCTAGGGGCTATAATGTTGTTAGTTTTTATTGATATTTGTTATGCATTCAATCACGTAATACGTATAAATTACGAGTTCTCGATAAAAAAATAAAGTACGCCTGAACGTTAATATACCTAACAGGTATTCATCTTTCATGAGTCCAGACTTTTTTTCTATTCGATTTTCAGCTGCTGAAATTATCACGTGACCCGCATAATATAGGTACGTAATGCCCTATGTATTCCTCATATAGACGGAATGATAACAATGGCTGATTGGTTATTTACAGATCAATCAATATTGCACAGATGCAGTACGGAGATGAATGATAATAACGAGGTCATAAATCCGTCCAGAATACCTATTGTGATACAACTAATACGGGGACTGCCTTGACGGTGCTTCGTGAAGTTATACACATTGAAATATTTATAATTTTTTCAAATATTTTTTTTCACAATTGCTTCGATTTTAATTATCACCCCATATTGAATAATACCATTGAATTTTTACATAGCTGTCATAATAATTATCACAGACTTCATTTCTTAGAATCCCTACAAATTAACAAACATACAGCGTGTTAAAACCAAACGGAATCTCATGATTTCGGTTACTGTATGTATTCATAAAAAATCCCGAAGCACATCAAATTTGAATTATAAGTTGATATTCCTCAACGTGAAAGTGCGATCCCTACCTTCAATTTTAAAAATGGGAAGTATAGGCTTGTGATATCACCTTTTTGTACTTGCGATAATATATCAATAGCTGATCTCAACCATATTTTTTTTTGCATGTGAGGATCGACTGACTGAAAGAACATAGGGTCTATTCTCAAACAGTGACATTTTTTGTCGCATGCGAGATTATACTTTTGTCAATCAAGGATGTATACAAAAAAGTAAAATCTCGCATGCGACAAAAAATGTCACTGTTTGAGAATAGACCCCAAGGATGTATATAAAGAAGTAAAATCTCGCATGCGACAAAAAATGTCACTGTTTGAGAATAGACCCCCAGAACTTTATAATTCTCTCATAGCCTACAACTGTCCTATGCCTGTTAATTTATGTTCGCTTCTGGCAAAAAACGAAAAGGCTATTTTTGAAATATAGACTTTTCCTTCAGATTAATATCTAAACTTTCTATACTTCCTGTGGAATGGACACCGTCCGAGACCATCTCTCTCTCACACACACAGGCTTGTGATATATTATTCAAAAGGTATCTTCATTCTCTTTTTAAACATGTTATCGTTTTTTCAAGTTCATTGCAACAATTAAGATATAATCAAATGAAATCATGTGGCCACCGAGATTCGCTACAATACAATCAAAAACTAAAACATAATAAAATGTGAAACAGTAAACTATGAATTGGTGATGATCGAAGCAAGACCAATACCAAGACTCAGTTAGTCTTGGTCTTGTTTATTTCACCTGTACTTACTGCTTTTTCCACTAGAGATCATCGGGATTATAAAATATTGATAATTTACAATCAATTATCACCTATAGCGAAACTCTAGTTCCATTAAATCTGACTATTGAACATTGATTGACCTAATCACCACAAGCGTTACCCGTTCTTTTAAGAAATTTGAAAGGTTCAGTTTTGTACAGAATGATCTTTTCATATTCCCATGAGAAGAAATTTGATGATGTAGGATGAGGTGATCGCGCTGACCATGCGATGCCGGATATTGCGTTGGTGATGAAACCAAATCGTATTTACGGGAGCTTGAGGGTTTCCTTGATGAGGATATAAATTTGCCAAACTTGGAATGACATCATTTTGAAGTAGTGCCAAATAACAATCGCTATATGAATTGCCTTTAATGAAAAAGGGACCAATGGTATGGTTCAAAAAAATGAGTTTTGGATTGTAAATTTTGGTAACCACATACTTTTATTTTATTCTATCTCAATTGTTGCAATGAACTTCAAACCGATAAAGTTTTCGAATGGAGAGTGAAAATACCTTTCAATGGATATATCTATTAAAAGCCTATAAGTACTACCAATTCAAAAAATTGGGAGCTGTACCTTCATTCAAAGGGGGCTGAAAGTAAGGATCGGATTTTCACGTTGAAGAATGTCAATTTATAATCTAAGTAAAAAATGATAAATCTATTCCTTTCGACTTTCACACACTGCCTAAAAAAGATGATCAATACACTCTTGAGAATGAACAAAAATATACTCTTCATTCCATTGCTAGGTTGTCTTTTAGGTAGCATATAAATGTGAACCCAGAAGTGTCTGATATTTTAGGATCAGAAATATTCTAATAATGACATATCCTGAGTAATGTTATATGAATCGGGTCTCTCAGTTACTTGTTTATTTATATTAACTTCAACTCACAAATGTAATTTGTGAAACTGGTCCATTGATAAATGTTCGATTGGGTTGTGCTCAACAGTTCAGGCACTCGAACTGAATGTTCATACCATACCTTCGTGTCTTCAATATATGCCACTAGTTCGATTGGAGTGATTTTCAGTAGTTGTAATGGTTGTATTATTTCTTTTCCAAAGTGCGTCCGTCTAAGTCCCAGTAAATTGTCGCAGAGGCAGAGTGAAAACAATAATGCTACAACATTTGGAATAACTGATTTTGAGAACCTAAACCGCCACCTAGCTAGTATTTATTGGGGACAAAATTAATGTGTCTCAGGGGATCCCTCTGTAGTATAGGATACATTCACAAGTATTGTTGCGGCTCTTAAAAACAAGTATTCTAACAGGAAAGTAGTGTACAAAAATAAAGTAAAACCGTGGATCAATGGTGGAATAATTTCCTTGACTAGATATAAAAGCAGATTGTAGCGAAAGTACAAGCGCACGATCAGTCAAACTGATTTTGAAATTCACAAAAATGCTGCCAAAGATTTTAACAAATCTATAAAGGTAGCCCGAGAAGTGTACGAAGAGTCTATAGTATGCATCGAAAACCCTAAAAAATTATACAAATACAAAATGACACTGACACTGCCGAAGTTTTGGCAGATACTTTTTCTAAGGTTTTTTCTCATGAAGACTATATCTGTCTCCATGTTTTTTCTACTGAAAATATCAAAAATAATTTACCCGACATTCTGCCCACGAGAGTAATTTCATCCTTAGAACAACTTCATCACAAAACAGTCTGTCTAACCTCTATAGAAGTGAAAGTCTTATAGGATTACCTAGAATGATAAAATGTGGTGTCAAACCCATCCACCTGAAGCGCTGGTTGCGATTGAGTTGTCGGAATAGGCAAGGCAGCTGAGGCCGAAAAAGTGACTAAGGTAAGAATAATTTTAGCGATCGCAGTGGATGGGTTCAGAACCATTTCATAGCGCTTTTTTCAATGGAAGATTTTTTATTTGAATGACTAATGTCACTAACCATTTCCTGAAGTCAGGTAATACCTAAAACGAATCTAGGAATTTCTAAATGAAATTTACATTTTCCCACGCGCTGAGTAATACCTAAGAGTGATAATATTACGTATTTCCCATCACTTTTTGATCAAACCTGAAAGGATTGTAGGAACAGCTTTGCGAGTGAGGCCCCTTTTTGTCCCAATAACAATATATTGTGGTTCAAAATGTCTGTTGCAAACTTTGTAGGGTTTATAAATCTGTTCAACGCTTAATTCCTGTTTAAACAACAGTTTAAACAGAGTGCTTTCTTTTCAAGCGAAGACGCCTCTGCGTTCGCTACAGCCTAATTCGCCCCTGTTTTAAAATCCTCCGCCTTACAGCGCAAGACCGATAAACCCCTAATTCCCCTCTTCGATGAAAATGTGTAAAAAACGTTAGCAGTCAGTAAGTTGATCTACAAGGGAGTGGTCGCTCTCTATGTCAATGAAATGTCGATAATATCGATTGCCATGTTTTTTCCGTTATTGTGTGTTTAAAGTGTTATGTAATATTACGTTTTTCATATAAATTGCTTGCGATAGTAATGTTTGTGGAAGGTCGTAAGTCAACACCTTTTTATTTACAATTTATAAATTTTGTATGCCGGCATCCGCAATGATTGCTCTACCAAGCTTACTTGATTTTTTCTATATTCTATTTGTTTGTAACTGTTACAAGTCTAAGAGAACACTAAGATAGATTTGTATTGTACTCATATTTTCTTTCTGGACCTAAGGACGAGGAACTGTCCATTTTGTTATTTACATTTTCACTCGCTGCCAAGTATTGCACTTGTCTGGTTTTATATATCTTTTCCTTTGCTTGGCAGAACGCAATATAAGTTATAACCGGAAGTGTGTACTTTCTAACCTATTTCGCAATCCCAATCAGATGGTTTTCCCAGACCTCTGATATTGTTAAAGGTATACAGTCTCTAGCTGTCTAACTAGAGTGGTCCTTCGAGAATCATTAGTTTTGACCCGCTCAAAATTATAAAAGGAAACCCGCCCAAAGCAAACAACTTTGGATTTATGTTGGAATCAGCAAATGATAACTCCGTTTTCTTACAATTCCTCTAGTTTTGGATTGCGAATAAAGGGAACCCATTCATTCAACAACAAAGGGTCATGTTTGGGAAACCTATGTCGTTTTGATGTAATGTCTGTACACCCAGGAGCGCTATTCTGTAACTCGTTTCGGAGAGAAATCGGTATCGGTAAGACTCAGTTATCGACAGCCGTTGGTAAGTCGCATGTGCGGCATTCTGTATACCTTTTCACCGTCCGATATCGCGAATTCAAGTCGATGAGAATCGGTATGTCTACCGTGATCTAATGAGCCCCATGGTAACCGTTATCAATTTTCGTTGAAAGGAAATTTTCATTATTTGTTGATGTTTGGTTGGAATTGCGGATTATTTAAGTGAATTTTCAATATTTGAAGAGTGACTATATTGTGTATAGGGTCTAATCTAGTGTTTTATAAGTCCTTTCCATCTTTTCCACAAAATTTTCCTCTAGCAAAATTTGAATGGCTCTCCATGTACTGAATCAAATGATCCCTCTGAAAGTCCTTCAAAATAATTAATATCTTCTTCTTTATCATTTATTGGGTAATATCACAAGGGATAATTTGCTCTGATCTTCAACGTGCACTTTTGTTTGTTTACAAATTTGTCAGTCTCCCTAATCGCTCATTGGCCACATGTACCGAATCGAGTGACGTCACTTCTATACCGATAATTTTTGGTTGCAATTCCGAGCGTCGAGAGCAGTGGCATACAGAATGTCAATGCCGTGTACATAATAGCGTTCCAGGAACGCAACACTTCATACCAACCATTATAAAGTTATAATATTATGAATTACCACACTTGAAAACACAGTACCTAATTAAAACACAAATAACAGCAGCAAATGGCAAAAGGGAAAAATCTATAAAAGACAATGGTGACAACAACTATATGACAGCTATGATGAATTTTACAATCTTTTCGTGCTAAAGGCATTAGCTGCCAGGCCTGTTTCGACAATTCAATTGCAGCTAGCGCTTCAGGTGGATGGGTTTGAGACCTCATTTTTGTATTCAAGACAATCCTATAAACTTTCATTTCTATAGGCTAGACTGTTTTCTGCAACTCCATTTTACTCCTGGAACTGTCAAATGTCACCTCCATAAATTAAAAAACAACCCTTCTCCTGGTCTCGATCTAATCTCTCCTTTACTTCTTAAAAGATGTTGTAATGCTCTCGCTCATCCTTTGTCTGTAATAATGTCCTCATCTTTTAATACATACTGCCTCCTATCTGGAAAACAGCCTCGGTAACCCCAATTTTCAAGGAAGGCAATAAACTTGACCCCAATAACTACCATTCCATTGGCCTTACACCAATCATCTGTAAAGTTATGGAATCTATAATTTCAGAATATGTCAGTTAATTTCTTTTGATCCAAAAAATAATACCCGAACAACAACATGGATTTGTAAAAGGACGTTCAACAATGACGAATCTACTTTGGTGTGTTAATGAATGGAAAAAATCGTTAGAAAAAAAAAATCCCGACGTACATCATTTATCTAGATTTTGCGAAAGCGTTCGACCGAGTGCCAAATCGAAGATGACTGCATGAATTGGAACATCTTGGCATACGAGGCGATCTACTAGAGTGGATTGATTCATTCTCGACAAACAGGAAATTTTGTGTTAAAGTGGGAAACTGTTTTAAGCGATGTTCCGCAGGAATCAGTACTGGGTCCTCTTTTATTCAGAATATACGCAAGTGACCTCCAATATTATATCCAATGCAACAAAGTTTTCTATGCCGATGACTCGAAAATATTCGCTGATTCATCATTTCATATAAATCTTCAAGAGGACTTGGATTCGATCTCTAAGTGGTGCTTAGACTGGATGTTGTTCTTAATACAGATAAGTGTGTTGCTCTTTACATGGGCAAAAACAATCCGCCACATAAATACTTCTTAAACGGTCACGTCTTAAGTGAAGTGAATTCTTATAATGATCTCGGTGTTACAATTACTACAGATTTGAGTTGGACCGAACATATTGTAAGTATTACCAAAAAAGCAAAAAGTTAGCTGTACCTCCCTAGCAAGTCTTTCGGAAGGATATGTTATCGCATAATTCAACTCGTTTATATAAGGCTTATATCCATCCAATTATGGAGTATTGTGGAACTGTGTGGTGTGCGGAACTAGTGCGGGATGAAAATCATCTCGAAAAAGTTCAGCGTCGATCAACCAGACTATTATTCGGGCGCACAAAACCTAGTTATACAAAAAGACTAAATATAATGGATTTACGGACCTTTGAAACCGTCGTCTTCGTGGGGACATGATAATCACCTTTCGAATTTTAAATTTCAATTATGGTCACTTAAGAAGCATATTCAATGTGGACTTTTATAATCGGCTTCGAGGACACAAATGGAAGTTGAAAAAAGATATATTGTCCTGTCGGACAAGGCAGCATTTTTTGAGTAATCGTTTCTTTTCAACATGGAACCATCTACCTGAGGATATTGTTACGGCACCGTCTGTCAATATTTTTGAGGATAGACTGGACGCTATTCTATTTTCTAATCAATTTTTTTTTGTTTTACACGCGATTTTTCTAACTTTTTTTTTTTAATTTTATAATTACTCCAATCCAATTTTGTAACATTCATTTTATAGTATAATTCAGGGCTTATGGATCTTAGGATCCCTGTCCGTACCTTATTGTAATAATAATAATAATAATAATAATAATGATAATAATAATAATAATGATAATAATAATAATAACCCGTGGGGGTGCTGGTCCCCTATCGGGCGCTTCCCCAGGTGGTGGATAGGGGGAGGCCTTTTAGATATAAAAGGTATCGGGGAAATTAAATACCTCGGAG